>CABHPQ010168689.1:0-18936 GCA_902168405.1 Peromyscus aztecus
TATTTTGGGTCTATATTTGAAATGTGTCCATGTAACATTTTTAATTTCAGACTCGTTAATTCATAATAATATAATTTTTTTATTTTTATCCTTTGTCCTCGATCTTCCAAGTGTTGGAGTTGCAAGTATTCACCACAGTATCTCTGGTTTGTGGGTGGACACTGGGGAGCGATTGTTCTACTGTAGTTAGAATTTCCTTCTGAAATGAACCCTATTATTTGCCTGACTCTGAAACTGTGCATCATGTACTTGTTGGGTAATATAAGTCAACATAGTGATATTATTTTAACTAGTAGCATTTTTAATTAGTATTTCAGCCAACACATAGGGTCTTGAGGTTGATGATATACTTAAAACACACACATACACATTTATAGAATATAGCACAGTGTTGTTGTAACCAATAAAAAATGTAGCCTTTAAAACTTGGTTGAATGGTCACTTGTTTATTTCCATCATTACTCAAATACAAGATTTTAAGAGACCGCACTCTAAACATCTCTGGGTATTCCTGTCATCCATTTCTGACGAAAACTGCTGTGCATTTGTAGTTCATGTCTACTGGCCTGAAGCCTCATTCTCCCAGTATCTTTATATTGTAAAACTGCCATACTGCCTTAGAGCATGTGACCCTCGACATTTTCATGGATGAAGAACTAATAGTGAGAGTTCATGGTTAAAAATAGGTAGAGTATTAACGAGATAACTGTTTCTAAATCTATCAAAAATCCAGCAAAAACCAGGGAAGTTGATTCCTTGTTGTTTACTCACATGTGTTATTGTATCCATGTGTCCATGACAATATGAATCAGGCAGAAAGGCAAAGAGTTGAGAGCATGGTAGCAGTTTATAAATATTTGAAGGATCTAACTGTCATGAAAAAGCAGGCTTTGATGTGCATCATGGGAAATAATAGATGGAAATTGATGCAGAACCACAATTTTAAGGCAGTCAACAATGCAGCTCTACTGGGAAGAAGAAAAATTGCATTGTGAATAATCATGTTCCTTTTTATTTCAAATTCATTGTGTGAGAGAATATGGTAGTGTTCTTTGTATACAACTAATGTCTCTGCTTGCTCTTTAAATTTTAAAGAGCTTTGGCCCATTTAGAGGTGCAGAAGCTAAGTGGAAGAGACATGTGAGTCTCTCAAATCTCAGTCATTGCAGACTAATTGGACATCTGACCATGAAAATACCCCACACAAACAGAAAAGCTTTGTGGAGGTGAAGCTGGTGCTATTGTCAGTGAGTGCCTGGAATGCTTCAGAGAGAGCAGCAGTTAAATGCCTAGTGACTGACTACTCAGCTCTGCTTTCTTATTTAGAAACAAATCAGGCTTCTTTGTCAACATCATGGGTATACTACCTCTTTGCAGGTGATGAAAGGCTCATTTCTTTACCTTTTCAGTTTATTTATTTGTGTACCCCTTTTTGTAATATGCTTGTAGTGTCTGGAGTTAGGCTGTTATGAGACACCATGTGCATGCTGGGAATTGAACCTGAGTTCCTCTGGAAGAGCAGTCATTGATCTTGACAGCTGATCCATCTTTCCAGCCCCTGTGTGCTTTTATTTTCAGGTTTGACAAAGAGGTATCACTATTCCCTTTGGTTATCATATGATCTTAAAAGAAGTGGGATTATTACTCATTACTGTCATATACCACACTGTTAATAACTGTAACAGTCACTGTTGGCTCTAGCCTCTGTAAGAATCTAAGCTGCACAGTAAAATAGGAAGTCAATTTAGTGTCAATTTAGCTTGTCTTGATTCTATAACTATATTCTTAACTACTTGATTTCTCCATGAAATTAAAGAAAAAATGAATTTGGTAATTAGATAGGAAGCAAGACTTCTCCAGGTTGCCTATACAGACACTTTCAGCATTATCTTCTACAATAATTTTTATGAAATCGTTTGGTTTTTACTGTTTAAAAGATCACCAAATGGTAATTTTGTTAGTACCTAAGAGTTATTACAAGGCCTAGTGAGATGACTCAGTGTATTGTATAAAGATGCTTGCTACCAAGACTGACAGCTTGAGTTCTATCCCTGGATACCACACAGTAGGAGAGAACCAACTCTCCCAAGTCCTCCTCTGACTTCTCATGAGCTCTGGCACACACTCACCACCCACACATCTGCAAACACACAAGTTATCAAGAAAAGGAAACATTGTTACATTTTGGACATAGCTACAAGCCATTTGAAGTTTGAAAGACAATATTGTCTTTAAAATGTATACACAGAGCTGAATCTCTTATCTTTTATAAAGTCAGTTCAAAATAGATTAAGGACCTAAAGAAAAGTACTGAACTCGCAATCTACTAGAAGAAAGCATAGGTGGTATGCTTCAAGATATAGGCTTAGGTGATAACTTTCAGAAAGGACTCCATGGATAGAAAATAATTTTGAGAACTGACAAATGGGACAGCCAAGGAAACAACCAGCAGAATGAGTATAGACAACCCACAGAATGGTAAAAAATCTTTACCAACTCTGCATCCAACAGGAGATAAGTGCCTAGAACCTATCAAGAACTCAAAAGATTAATCACTACAGTGACACATGATCCAATCAATAAGTGGGCTACTGAAATGAATAGTCAGGTCTCTAAGGATGAAATACAAGTTGCTAGTTAACATTTGAGAAACTGATCAACATTCTTAATCATCAGTAACATGAAAATTGAAACTACAGTGAGATTCTACCCCATCATTCAGAACAGCTAGCAAAAAGACAAACGACAAAAACGCTGGCCAGGATACAGAGAAAGAGGATCCCTTGGACACCGATGGTGCAAACGCAAACTTGTACAGCCACTGTGGAAGTCAGCGCAGAGATCGTTCAAAAATCCAAGGAGGTGCTGGGATACAGTTTAGTTAGTAAAATGATTGTCTAACCTGCCTAAAACCCTGGGTCCTAACTCATCAAGGGGATTTGAAATAATCTTTAATAATTTGTTGTTTGAATTTCAATTTTTTAGACTTGTTCTTGTGTTCATTTTATTTATTTATTTACTTATTTGACAATAAATTCTTCTCTCATACATTACATCGTGACTACAGTTTCCCCTCCCTCCACTCTTCCCAGGTCCTCCTCCTCCCCTCTCCCCTGTCTACTCTCCCTCCTTCCTCTTTCAGAAAAGAGAAGTCCTCCAAGAGTTAACAATCAAACATGACAAAACAAACCTGAAACAAAACAAAACAAAACAACAACAACAAAACAATACGACAGGGCAAAAGCCCTCAGACTGAGGCTGGACAAGGCAACCCAATAGGAAGAAAAGAATCCAAAGAGCAGACAATAGAGTCAAGGACTCACTTGCTCCCACAGTTGAGACTCACAAAAACACCAAGCTGATGTAGACCCATGACCCATGTAGGTCCTGTGCTCGCCTCTTCAGTCTATGTGAGCCTGTGTGCAGCCTGCTTGGTTGATTCAATGGGCCCTATTCTCCTTGGACTCCTATAATCTTTCCTCTCCCTTTCCCCCTGGATTCCCCAAGCTCTGAGGGGAGTGACCCAAAGAAGAACTCTTAATATAGATTTTTTTCTCTCCATCATCTCTGGCTGTGCGTCTCTGTATCTGCTCCCATCTGCTGTGGGAGGAAACCTCTCTCATGACACCTAGACAAGGCACTGATCTATGAGTGTAGCAGAATAGTATTAGGAATCAATGAAATTATTTTAAAAAAAAAACAATTGTGTTTGGTTCTATCCTAAGTTTCTGGGCTACTCAGTCTCTGGTTCCTGGTCATCCAGGCAGGGTCAGGCACTCTTGTAGAGTGGGCCTTAAGCTAAATTAGATATTGGTCAGCCACTTCCACAAGTTCTATGCCACCATTGTCCCAGCACATCTTGCAGACAAGAAAGATGTAATGTAGCTCAAACATTTTATGGCTTGATTGGTGTCCATTTTTGCCTTTCGGTAGCCTGAAGAGTATCTTCCCATATCAAAGAGACTGGAACACATAAGTGAAGGTTCCATAGAGGTACCTGCTTGACCTCTCATGTTCATTGAGCTGTGTGGATGTTCCTCAGCAATGAGACCCTACTCTCAGTTTATGGAGAGCAATCCTTTGTCCCAGCATCAGCCTGGGTTGTTTGGGAATCTCCATGGAATCCTCTCAGTCAACAACTCAAGTGAACACCAATGTAACCCAGTCCTGCCACTGGGTGTCTTACCTAGCTACAAGAGATGGCCAGTGCCTACTCCATATCCCTAAATAGTACGAGTCTCCATTAGGATCACCCTCATAGATTCTAGGAAGTTTCCATTGCACCAGGTTTCCACATTACTCCCTCAATACTCCTAATTCCAGCACTCCCTCCCTCCATTCCATCCCCCACTTCATCACTCTTGCTCCCATCCCTGACTGCCCCCAATTCATCCACAAAATCTGTTCTATTTGCCCTTCCAAAGGAGATCCATTGCCCCTACTAGAGCCCTCCTCTTTACCCAACCTGAGTCTGTGGATTGTAGCTTGATTATCATTTACTTAACAGATATTATCCACTTATAAGTGAATACATACTGTATTTGTCTTTCTGAGTCAGGATTACCTTTCTCTGAATGATGTTTTTCTAGTAGTTCCTTCCACTTGCCTGCAAATTTCATGATGTCATTTTTTTTTTAAAGAGCTAAGTAATGTTCTATTTTCTTGTGTTTTTTTTTTCCCATGGGTGTAGTTAACCTCCTTAGGTTGGAATTTTCCTTCTAGCACTTTCTGTAGACCTGTATTTATAGGTAGATATTGTTTAAATTTGCTTTATCATGGAATATCTCCATCTTTGGTGATTGAAAGTTTTGCTGAGTATAATAGTCTGGCTTTTAGAGCCTCCATTGAGAAGTCAGATGTAATTCTAGTAGGTCTGCCTTTATATGTTACTTGTTAATTATTTTCTTATTTCTTTTTGGCTTTTAATTTTTTTCACGACAGGGTTTCTCTGTGTAGATTTGCACCTTTCCTGGAACTCACTCTGTAGCCCAGGCTGGCCTCAAACTCACAGAGATCCACCTGCCTCTGCCTTCCCAGTGCTGGGATTAAGGCGTAAGCCACCACCGCCCGGCCAGCTTTTAATTTTTTTCTTTGTTCTGTATGTTTAGTGTTTTGATTATTATGTGGCAAGGGACTTCCTTTATGGTCCAATCTATTTGTTCATTCATATCTGTATCTATATCTATATCTATATCTATAATCTATATCATCTATATCTATATCATCTGTATCATCTATATCATCTATATCTATATCATCTATATCTATATCATCTATCTCTATCTCTATCTCTATCTCTATCAATATCTATAGTTGTCTCCCTCTTTAGACTGGGAAAGTTTCTTCTATGCCGAAAATATTTCCTGGGTTTTTGAACTGGGATTCTTCTCCTTCTTCTAGTCCTGTTATTCTTAGGTTTGGTCTTTTCATAGTGTACCAGATTTCCTGGATGTTTTGTGTCAGGAATTTTTAGATTTAACATTTTCTTTGAATGATTTGTCCATTTCTTATATGGACAAATACATCATTAATGCCTGAAATTCTCTCTTCTATCTCTTGTATTCTGTTGGTGAGGCTTTCCTCTGTAGTTCTTGTTCAAATTCCTGAATTTTCCATTTCCAGAATTCCATCAATTTGTATTTTCTTTATTGCTTCTATTTCTTTTTTTAAGTCTTGACCAGTTTTATTCATTGCATTCAACTGTTTGTTTTTTCTTGATTTTCTTTGAGGGATTTCTTCATTTCCTCCAATTATTTGCCTTGTGTTTTCCTGACTTTGTTGAAGAGATTTGGTCACTTCTTTAAGGACCTCTATCATCTTCAAAAAGTGGATTTTAAGGTCTTTTTCTTGTGCTTCAGCTTTGTTAGAATATTCAGGGCCTGCTGTGATAGGATGACTGGGCTGCAGTGGCGGCCTATTACCCTGGCTAGTATTGTGCTCTCGTGCTGGTGGCTAGACATCTGGGCTTGGGGTGATTGTAGGTCTAGGTGGTGATTTCTGGGCTCGTCTTTGTGGAGTGGGTGTTTGTTTTTTGGTTTCTGTTTCCTCTCTGGATTTTTACAGAGTGTGATGGCTGTGTGTTGCCTGTTTTGCTACCCTTTTAGCTGGGGTGTGCACAGGGGATGCCTGCTGATGTTGGAGGCTGGGATGCAGTGATGAGTGGGAGTCGGGGGACAGGAGGTGATGGTCTGTGGGATCCACAGGACTTATGGACAAGGGAGAAGGAAGGCTGAAGCTGGTGTCCTGATGCAGCACTAGGGACAAGCCTAAGGACTGGGTCTGGGAGAACAGAGAGAATGGAGAAGATCTGCAGGCAGCCTACCCATCTTCTGGCCCTTGTGTTCTTTGTTTCTTTTTGTTTATTGAGACAGGGTTTCTCTGTGCAGCCCTGGCTGTCCTAGAACTTGTTCTGAAGACCAGGCTGGCTTCGAACTCACAGAGATATGCCTGTCTCTGCCTCCTCCCAAGTGCTAGGATTAAAGGAATGTGCAACCACCACCTGGCTCCCCGTGTTCATTTTAAAATAAAGATATTTGCAGCTGCATTAACAGCCAGGTTTTGTTAAATTCACATCAAGTTCCATTTCTGTGATCAAGACTAGTAGTAAATAAATGAAAGGTGAAGGTAGTCAGCCCATGGCTCTTTGTGAAGCAGAGCAGAGCTGCACCGCAATTGTCTCTAAGCTCTACCAGATCCTAATGAGAGCAGCAACTTCTGTCAATAAGTCCATACAAAGGCAGATTTTTTTGAGAGTCCATTAACCCATCACACCTATCCCAAGTCTTATTTGAGTTCCATGTGCAATAGACTTCAGCAAAGATCAGACTGAGTGAGAAATTGTTGAGGGACTGCAAGAAACTTCATATTGAGGAAGACTGGTAATAAATAAAGACAACTGAAACCCACTCCTCTAGATTTAAAACATCATGGAATTTTCTATTAGTTACTGTGATGGTTAATACTCATTGTTAAGTTGACTGTGTTTGGAATCCTATGTAAATAACCTCTGGTGTGTCTGTAAGGGTGTTTCTAGAACCCCAGGATCAGGCCAGGGCTGGCAGCACAGCTGAGGAGCCCAGCACAAAGTCTCCCAATTTGAGTGTGTTAAACCAACCTTTTATCCCTAGAACAAAGCTAGGTAAGTCATGGTGGATGATCTTCTAAATGTGTTCTTTTTGTTTCTGGATTTTTAAATTATTTTCATCTACTGATTATACAGGCATTGTACTAGGATCCATAAGGACACTTTTATGCAAGTATATGATGTACCGTGAACTCTCTCAAACTTGCTTCACATCCTCATTCCCACTTCTTCTCCTCATGTTAGTCCTCTTTGTTCCACTGGACAATTCATTCTACTTTTATGTAATGTGCACATTATAATTTTATGCATCAATATAGAATCAATAAATAATGAGAGAATTTTGTCTTCTTAATACACTTAATTTGTCTATCTCTGGTTGCATCCATCCTCCCTCACACAGTATAACTGCATTCTTCTTTATGGTGGAAAAAAAACTTCCAGTATTCATATACCGTATTGATAGATACCTAGTTTGGGTCCAGAGCTTATGAACAGTGTTATAGTGAACATCTATATTCAGTTCTGTCTGATTTGTTGACTTGGAATTTGGGGGTAAGGCTCCAAGAGTATAATAGGTAGGCCAGATGGGAGATCTGTTTTTTTGTCTTTGTTTTTAGAGCTGTTTGAGGAACTTCCATAGTGATTTCCACAGTGGCTAAACTAGTTTAGATTCTTGGAGCAATGGCATAAGGATTGCCTTCTGATCATATCCTCCCTCGTATTGAAACATTTTTTCCATACAGTATTTTCTGATCATGCTTTCTCTCCCATAACTCCTCTAGACCCTCCCCACCTTCTCACTTCTCACCTCCCCATCTACCCAACTCCATACCCTTTCTTTCTGTCTGTCTTTAGAAAACAGGCAAATAACAACAACAACAACAACAAAAACAAACAAACCACAATTTAAAAAAAAAACAGGAAACACACACACACACACACACACACACACACACACAAAGCTATAGCAAACATAAGTCAGAACCTATGATATATAGTATATAGACAAAAGACCAGCAACAAAAATGCCTGAACAAAACAATATTGGACAAAAAATCTATAAAAATACCATTGAGTTCATTTTGTATTGGCCATCTTCTGTTGGATGTGGGGCCTTCCCTTAATTGTGGTAGATATACCCAGTGAAATGACATTGGAAATAACTAATTTTTCCATTGTAAGTATGCGGTGATATATTATGTACCCTAATAAACTTATCTGGGGATCAGAGGACATAGCAAGCCACTAGATTAGACATAGAGGCCAGGCAGTGGTGGCACACACCTTTAATCCCAGGACCTGAGATCTCATGTCTTTAATTGGGAAGGACACACGCCTTTAATCCCAGGAAGTGATATGGCTGGGTGGAGAATGGGATATAATGGCCTCTCTGTCTAATCCAGTGGCTGGCTCTGTCCTCTGATACCAAGATAAGTTTATTAGGGTACACAATACATCACCATATAAGTAGATGTCAATTGTGTATGTGCCATGAGTTTTCATGTACCCACAGAGGGTATTGGTACCTCTGGAGTGGATACCTGATGTTGGGAAACCACTAGACAAACAGCAAGTCCTTATAATAACTACTGAGACAACTCTCCATCTCCTCCACTGTGCTTTCCATGTGATACATTGGACATTCCCTTTATATCATTTCTATTTGTGTTCCTTTACCTTTCAAATCCTAATATTCTTGCTGAAGATTTTCTTCTAGTTGATGACTTCTGTACCCATGATGCTAAGTCCATCATCAGTTTTGGTATCTGTTTCCCCTCTGCTATTGGCTTCCCATTCTGGACTCTGGATTGGATCCATCTCCTTGTTTAAATCCTTATTTATGTCATTGATTATTTGTACTACAAAACTTTAGATGTTTTCATCTGTATCATTACCTATTACAGTATCTTTGAATTCAGTTGTTAGAATATGTGTTCCTTTGGATGAGTCATGACGCTGCATTTTTTCATATTTCTTTCATGGCTGTTGAGATTTGTCCTTTGGGTGACTTGGATATTTCTTTTTTCAGCAAAGGAATGGGTATTAAGTGGCTTATTTTTGAAGTTTCCATCTCTACAATCAGTAAATAAGAAAGAGACAAACTGATGCTGTGCACATGACAAAGAAATATAACTAAAACCCCAGCAATATATCACCACCCACTGTGTGAATGAACAACTACTGTAGAGTAGCTAGGAAGTTAAATACTACGAAAGGTAATTGTGGAGGTAGTAAGTGAATGAATGAAAGAGACAAGTAAAGAGGGGAAAAAGGCTAAGTCAACAAAGCAGAATGCAGGGAGGGAAGAGAAAAGCTGTAGAGAGGAAGAGAAAGTTACAGAGTAGAAAAAAATAAAAAAAGAACTAAAAGGAATGATGTCTCCATAGTGAAAAGTTCACAGACAAAATTAGATAGCTATAAGAAAAGTAAAAACCAAAGGCACAAGATTTTTCATTTGAGTTGATAGTGTAAAGCCCAAATGCTGACCAAGTGTGTGTGGAAGGGGAGCAGAAGCCAAGAAGGAAGAAGAATGATGAAAAAGTAGAATATTGCTCCTAGATAGATGGAAAGACAACCATAAATATTTGATGGTGCTATGGAATAATCCTTCTGTACACTGTGAAGATGTGTCTCTCTCATGGTTAATAACATATGATTGACTAACAGCTAGGCAGGATTTTGGGGGCAGAGAGAATACTGGGGAGAAGAAGGGTGGAATCAGAGGAGATGCCATGAAATGCAGAGTGAACAAGATGTGAAGTACATACATGAGGTAAAAGAGCCTTGGAGCAGCATATAGGTCAATAGAATTGGGTTAATTTAAGTTATAAATGTGAGCTAAAAACAAGCTTATCAGCTGAGAATTCATAATAATAAGTCTCTGTGTGATTATTTGGGAAACTGCTCCACCTACATATGGCACCCAAACGTCCAGCACCTACATACATATAAGACCTGAGAAAGCTTTAAAAAGGTTCTAAAAACACAAAAACAGAGAGAAACACAGTTTCCTAGTCTCATGTCTCTCATGCGGACCGTGGTACAGAGATGTGTCTCCCAACCCCTGTCTGAAGGCTTGAGTCACCAGCACAAGTGCCGCCAGAGCGAGCCCCACCAACACGCCATGAACTGAGCCGCATGGTGGACTTAGGTTTTGTTCATGCAGACAGAAAAGATTACAGATATACAGTAGAGATTGATTCAGAAGGAAAAAAAACCCTCTACATGGTTACAATGTGTTTAAAATATACATAGGCTTAGGAGAGAAGAGAAAAGGTATATACAGTCATAAATTAAAAGATAGTTTAAAAATAATAAAGTGCTTAAAAAGGAGTAAAGTAAAACTTTAAAAAATAATAAGCCACGTAAAAATGGAAACTACACAGAGAGTTTGGATCTGTGTGTTATTGTGTTGTCCTTAGATTTTCTATCACGAATGAAGGAACAGCAGCTGCTAAAACACATTAGATTAGAAAAACTGCTGGATTAAAGCAATCTATATATTTGAAAAATGTCTTGACTTCAAAATTATAATCAAAAGATAAGTTACTTTGGGAAAAAGGTCATGCTTTTGTTTCTACAGGAAGTGAGAAGCTATGGATTCATTCCAGATTGATATGGATCAGGTTTGATCAGGGAAGACCTCATGAGAATCCTGGCTACAGATATAATGGAATAAACCTAGAAAAACTATGAAACATGTAACATATATTTTACGTGCTCAAACATAAAACAAAAAAAATCATCTTTGGCTACCTTGTGTACAACACACAGTCTATACTTGTATTAATACAGACATGTATGTTACCTTTAAAAGTTGATGTATTTTCAGAACAAGGGGACCAGACACCAATGAAAATGATGGCCCAGATGATCCAGCATCTCAAAATGCCTCTGTTACAGTCTCCCCAGAGACCGTTTCAAGGCCACTGGCTAAGATGGTCGGACCTCACAAACTACTTCAGTCAAGACTTAACACTTATCCTGATTTTCTCAAGGTTCCCCCAAAGATACCAGTGCCCACAAACAAGAGGAAGTAGTCTAGCTAATGATGCTATCATTCCCTAGAGATAAGGTATGGGTGGGTTTTGTTTATTCAATTGATTATGGGTGTTTTTCATTGTTTTAGGTGAGTGGTTACAAGTTGTTATTGGTCATAGTAAAAAAAGCTAAACAAAAGAGTTAAATTCAAAGATCTCCTTCTAAAGGAAACGGGGGAGGGGAGATAGGATATAGAAATGATAAAAGGATAGATTGAATCTACTTTAATCCAAAAAACAACTATTAATTTGAAAATATTTTACATTGGTATGAATTTTTGTTTATTGTTAGAAATTTAAAATTAATTTTGATATACTGTATGTATGTTTCTATTCCTGCTTGGGGTATTATGTTATGCAGCTTATTTAAAATTATAATGTATAATTCAAAAATACAGATTAGTAGCTAGTCATCTATAATAATCAAACTTGTAGTCATATTAGGTATATTTTCAAGGTTACATAGATATATTTAGATAGATAGATAGATGATCTTCAAACACTTCAAAGACCTACAGAATATGGCATTAAATATGTTTAATAAACTAAGGCTTTACATGACAGTGAGACATGACTGCTCCTGACTGTACCAATCTACTTCAATAAAGGATGATGGGCATCAAAGAACCTCCATATGGAGGTTACTTTCTTTATGGAAAAAGCTAGTCATTTGGGCAAAACATTGCCCTTGCCTCAATTGCTAAAAGTATACTGCCCAAACAGGACCAGCAGGATACAAAAGAAAGTGACTGCCAATCTTTGCCAAGACAAGGTAGGACGGTCCAAGATTCCCTGCTTGTCAAAAGTGTCTGTCCGATATATTAGGTCTGTAGGCCAAAGTTTGATGCTCCAACATTACAGAAGAACTTTGGGTGACTGTCCAGGCAGACAGATGTTTCCATTGTTAGTTAACATTACACACTTCTGGGGTCTTTGATGGAGTTAAAGACTAAATAATTAGACTTAAAATTTTCTTAGTTATGACAAAAGATAAATTAGATGTACAACTTTAGACTCACAAAGATAAGATAAATAATAGAATATTTTCTCTGATTTTGTCAAATACAAATGGACTGGATATTATAACCATAATTCTTACTTGATAACTGTTTTGTTGTATATAATTTTACTATGTTAAAGTTAAAAACTTCCTTTTAATTAGACAAAAGGGAGGAAATGTTGTGGAATTACCCTTCTGTACACTGTTAAGGCTTGTTGCTCTTATTGTTAATAAAAAAAGATGATTGGCTAATGGCTAACAGGATTTGGGGGCAGAGGCAATGCTGGGAAGAAGAATGGCAGAGTAAGAGGAGACACCATAAGATGCAGAGTGAGCAGATGGGAAGTACATCCTTGAAGTAAACCAACCTTTTGGCAGCACATAGATTAATAAAATTGGGCTAATTTAAGTTATAAGAGCTAGCTAAAAATAAGCTTAAGCTATCAGCCAAGAATTAATAATTAATAATAAGTCTCTGTGTGGTTATTTGGGGAGGAGCTGGCAGGACAGAAAAGTCTGACTACATATGGATTTACAGGAATAACAAGAATATTAAAGAAGTAAAAGTCCCACTCAACACAGCTTTAAAAAAGGAGATAGGAGTCATATTGAAAATAAAAAGCAGTAGTGTTATGGTGTCTTCTTTCTAGAACCTCAAAAATTGGATCCTGTTATGTGGGAAGGGTCAGATGCACCTGTGGACTCCTGTCCTTCCTTTGTCTGTTCTGTGGGGAGGTCATATGCACCAGTGGACTCCTGTCTTTCCTTTGTCTGTACTGTTAGGAGGTCAGATGCATCGGTAGACTCTTGTCTTTCCTTTGCTTTACGATAGTGTGGAGTCTGTACTGGAAAAATGTCTGATGTCCCCCAGGTAAGCTTAAAAATGGCAGTTGTCTATCTCTCTGTATCAGAGGTCTCTGCTGGCTACAACAAGCTTTGCAGTCTGTGAACTGGGAAGAGTCTCTCAACTTCCAGAGACACCCTAGACTGTACCCCATGGTGTATCCCAAGTGTATCAGGAGTGTGGGAAACAACCACATCACTGACTGGTGCAGGCAGAGCACTTACCTTTGTATTTTCAAGACTTCTGAGCACTGATCTCCCTGCTAGAGGGATACTCCTGAATCCTCCACCTTCTCATCAGGCAGTCTTCCTATTGTCCACATAAACTTCTCTGGGTCTTCCCTCACCCAGGGGCTGTGGCAAGCTCAACTGAAGTTCCATGACTTGTGGATATTTTCTGATATGAGTCTCCTAACTGGAGTTAACACTGCTGAACAGGGCAGAAATCATGCATTGTACTAGAAACTTAGCCAATTACCAGGGGACTAGTAAGGGCATGGTTCTTAGAAGGAAATCTACTACCACTATAGTGATAGAACAGCATATTTCCTAACTACATTCTATGTCTTATCCTTATACCCACAGATAAGTATAACTATCACCCTCATCAAATACACTTCTCTTTTCAGCAAATGGAGACCATCACAGGAAACCAAAGCCACACACAATGCAGAAATCAATAGATCTTGGGGAGCCCAGATCCAGTGGATCCAGTCACATCACAGATCCTGTACCCAAGGTTCAGGGAACATCACAGAAAGAGGGGTTGGGAAGATTGTAAGAGCCAGAGGACCAGGAAGTCTGCTGTGGAACAGTCTCTTGTAGAAATAACTACATAAACAAGAAAGGAACATTGGAAATACCAATGGACATATCAGTGTGTAAGGGCCAAAACGTTCAAAGATCCAACTGCTAGACAAAGAATGATAGGCTAATAATGACTGCTGGGAGAGGCAGAATTAACATTTCCAATGGATAAGGCCCTTATTGATTACTCAATGCAAAGTGGTTAGCTCTCAAACCGTATACATTCAAACAACAGGAATGGACTTAGTAGGTTGTATTCATATGTGTATGGACATACACATGCATGTGCACACACATACGGTACAAGAAAAAGAGTCTGTTAATTTGAGAGTAGGGGGGCATGGGAGGGGTTGGAGATAGGGTACACAGAGAGGCTTGATGGAGGAAAGGGAAGGGGAAAAGTGATTATTATGTTTTAATTAAAATGTGTTAAAAATAAAATGTTTTTGGTGTAGAGTGTAAAAACTTCTGTTTTTTTCTCATTTATATCATATAAAAATATTACTGGGTAATATACTTGTATTACATGTATATATTTGTATACATTGATATATATATATATATATGTATTATTTGTATTTGTTGTAAATGTATATATTTGTTTACTTGTGTATATTTGTATTATTTATTTGATAAAAATGGATGCATTATGATAGCAGTGAAAATGTAGAACTGGAAAAACATTTCATTAACTAGAGATAAAATTTAAAACACTTATCAGTATATTTAATTGGTAAGATTCAGAATCACTTGCGTAGAATCTTATCAAGAGTCAGGGAATAGCTAATCTTAATTGGTGGGATGCATACTGTGTTCCTGAATGGGAATCTTTGCCTACATATCAGTGTTGTAGTTTTACAAACTTACAAATACAATGAAATTCATGTTAGAACACCAAAAAATTTGTTTTACTGAAGTACACTGTGATTTTTGTTTTTAAATTGGGAAAATTAAGTCTCAAATATAGTTAGTAATAGTTTGGAAAAAAGTGAGGGTGGATTTTATGAAATTAATATGGTTTCCATATGAATATAGAAAAATACATCAATGAAATAGAATAAAAAACCAAGTAACAACTATTAAATATAAAAGTATAGTTTAATTTAGTAGGAAATGTACGGTTTATTAAGCTGTGCATATGTTGACTCTCCCTCTGAATGACAAGTTGGAAGCTTTCACTTATGTTTTTTTTTTTTTGAGATAGGGTTTCTCTGTGTAGCTTTGAGCCTTTCCTGAAACTCACTCTGTAGGCCAGGCTGGCCTCGAACTCACAGAAATCTGCCTGCCTCTGCCTCCCAAATGCTGGGATTAAAGGTGTGCGCCACCACTGCCCGGCAAACTGCTTAGGTTATAGATGGCTCGGATCTCATTTTTTCAACTTCCAAGCCACCCCCACCCCATCAAGTTCAATCTATGGTGCCTATAAGTAATTAGTATTTGATAATCTCTAGAGCTTAAAGCTTCGTTCACCCCCAGAAGCACAAGCTCAGAGAAGAACCTCACACAGCTCTTGTTTGGGAAAGAATTACAGGATTCTGGTACCCATGGCCAAGCCTGGATTGTAATACAGGCTGGCAAAGGATGGAAAGTGTGTTACTAGTTTCCTTCCATGTTGCTGTGATAAAATGTTCTGACCAAAGAGACTTGAAGTGTGAGTTGGGATCAACCCTTTCTTTTTTAAGTTGATTTTGTCGCTATAGATAATATGACAGTTATCTAAATAGAGAAAAAAGTAATGCACAAAAATATCTTTACTACAGAGGGTGTCAAGCCTGATGGATGTAACCAGTCTCTCTCTTCTGATACCAGTGATTATGACCTCTTTCCTTCCGGCGATCTGCAGATTACTTCCAGAATGTTTCCCAAAGACCAGGCATCTTCTAGAACAGAATCATGTTATTTCCATTAGTGTCAGTGAATGAAGCAGCAGGTTCATGGGGGAAGAAGGTCGTTGTAATTCAGCTGCTTCTGTGTGCCACCCACAGGGGATGCGTTATGCCCTGTCAAGAATGTACTTTTGTCCTGCAGACTGACCTTGCGTACCTAGAATATGGGGTCAGCTATACCCTCTGTCAGATTTATTTCACAATCAAATGATTTATCTGGGGGACGGATTTTTTTTCTTTTATTTTACAACATAATTCAACTTTACATATCAGTCATAGATTCCCCTGTTCTCCCTCCTCCCGCCCCGCCCCCTACCCCCCCTCACCCCCCATTTCTATCTCCTCCAAGGCAAAGACTCCCCCGAGGATTGAGATCGACCTGGTGGACTCAGCCCAGGCAGGCCTAGCCCCCTCCTCCCAGGCTGCGCCAAGGGTCTCTACCAAGCCCCAGGTTTCAAACAGCCAACTCATGCACTGAGTACAGGACCCGGTCCAATCGCCTGTATGCCTCCCAAACAGATCAAGCCAATCAACTGTCTCACCCATTCCGAGGGCCTGATCCAGTTGGGGGCCCCTCAGCCATTGGTTCACAGTTCATGTGTTTCCATTTGTCTGGCCACTTGTCCCTGTATTCCATCCATCTCCGGTCCCAACAACTCCCACTCACACAAACCCTCCTCCTTCTCGCCAACTGGACTCCAGGAGCTCCACCCAGGGCCTGACCGTGGATATCTGCATCCAGCTCCCTCAGTCACTGGATGGGGCCTCTAGCACGACAATTAGGGTGTTTGGCCATCCTATCACCACCATGCACAAAACTTAAGTCCAAGTGGATCAAAGACCTCAACATAAATCCAGCTACTCTGAACCTGCTAGAAAAGAAAGTAGGAAGTAGTCTTGAACGCATTGGCATAGGAGATCGCTTCCTAGGCATAACACCAGTAGCTCAGACACTGAGACAATCAATCAATCAATGGGACCTCTTGAAACTGAAAAGCTTTTGTAGAGCAAAAGACACGGTCAACAAGGCAAAGCGACAGCCCACAGAATGGGAAAAGATCTTCACCAACCCCACATCTGACAGAGGACTGATATACAGAATATATAGGGAACTCAAGAAATTAAACATCAAAATTCCCAACAGTCCAATTAAGAAATGGGCTATAGAACTAAACAGAGAATTCTCAGCAGAGGAAGCACAAATGGCTGAAAGACATTTGAGGAATTGCTCAACATCCCTAATCATTAGGGAAATGCAAATCAAAACAACTTTGAGATACCACCTTACGCCAGTCTTGGCTAAGATCAAAAACACTGAGGACACCTTATGCTGGAGAGGATGTGGAGCTAGGGGAACTCTCCTCCACTGCTGGTGGGAATGCAAGCTGGTACAGCCACTGTGGAAATCAATATGGCGCTTTCTTAGAAAATTGGGAATCAATCTCCCCCAAGATCCAGCTATACCACTCTTGGGCATATACCCAAGGAATGTTCAATCATACCCCAAGGGCACTTGCTCAGCTATGTTCATATCAGCATTATTTGGGGGACGGATTTAAGAACTAACTATTGCAGTCTGGAAGGGACATTTTAAACCCCACACGAAAAGTTATCTTTTAGATCGTTTGGCCAGTCTGATCTCTGATTCATCCATAAACCAATGTTCCTGCTTGTTGTTTATAGAATTAGGTAATGTTTAAAAGTTACATCTTAAAGCAGATGATAAAAATAACCAAAATATAATAAAATATAAAAAGATAAATGAGTATAAAATAAGAACTGTAACACAGTAAAATACAAGCCAAGAATTAATAAAATAAAAAGATTAGAGATGATAATGAAAACTGAAAGATTAAAGAAAATCTTTGAATTAAAGAGCAAATATTAGCTACGATAAGTCATAGCACAGGGTGTGTACATGAAGACTTGTGATAACAATGGTTAGAATAATAATGATGGCAGAACCCCGTTGTTAAATGGACCATCTGGGCTGAGGCTGTGGACAGTTCCCAAGCATCAGCCTCCATTCTTGGCTGCGAGTCTTGACAGGCATTCCTGCTTCCCAGATAAGTGGTTTTATCAGCAAAGCTGGGAGGTTTGAACCATGAAGGTCCCTTCTTGTACTTTCCCTAACATGATCTCACCCCTTATTTCCAGTCAGGCAGAGATTACCACACTCTGCATCTCCCTACAGTCTTTGTTATAATGTATTTAAATATTTGTATTCTTGTACTTGTTTATTTGGACAAAAAGAAATATTTAAAATGAAAATCCCCTAAATTTTACATGTAGCTATGTGCTCACATTTTCCAAATAAGAATCATTTCATTTGCAAATCTGATTTAAATTACTCTTATGCCAGCCAGGACCAATTTATATGCCAAAATTTTCATACAGAAAATTCTTAAAAATAAGCAATGTCCTTCATTATCCAATGTGTAATGTGAGTGGCCCTGACTGGTTTGACCAGTCTACAGATAGTTTACAAATAGTTTAGAAACAAATAGTTTCACCAAAATATTTTTCCTTCTAATTGAATACAAGCAAATTTTCTTGAATTGATGTCATTGATAAGAATAATGAATATGATTTTTCTTATAGTACATTCAGTTCATTTCATTCTATCAACTTTAGATAATAATATGGACAGAATGATTCGATTTAAAGAAATACTTATGAATAAAATTTCACCTGACTTAATTCCCATTTGACTAGTGTGTTAAATCAAGTTACTCGGCGTATTTGAATAGGGCCAGAAACATGCTTTGAGGTGATGGGTAGTAACTATCCCATCAAATGACATGTTAGAGTAATCACGATTCAGAAAGATTTTCTGCAGAAGAGGAGGCAGAAAGAGTGTAAGAGCCAGAGAGGAGGGAGGGCACCGAGGAATCACGGCCTTGAGACAAGGGACTGACAGACAGATGAACTCACAGAGACTGTCTGCATGGGTTTGCAGAGCTGGGGTCCTAGAGCTGAGCGAAGTGGATACAAGTTGTCCTTCATGCCCCACATGCATCACGTGGCATTTGTGCACCCACATATGTACACATACAAAATACATCTAGAAATTAAGTGAAATATATACTTTTAAAAATGTGGATTCAATATAGAACAATAGGACCCCAACAAACAGAACTATCCCTAAATGGTTAGCAAATGTTAATTATTTTGGCTATACATTTTAAACTAGGAAGAGTTTATACCAGAATAGTTCCAGCTGATTTTAAAGTCACAGTCTGAAGGATGCCTAGGAATTGCTAGAAATTCTAGAAG
>CABHPQ010168690.1:0-45692 GCA_902168405.1 Peromyscus aztecus
ATAAATTGTTGATTCATATTTCTCATGGCTAAAGCACTGAATAACTATGGATCATGACCTAAGTTTGAAAGCTCACTGAAGACTCTTTTGTTTTTAAGTGAAAATTAGAATTCCTGAGTTATCCTGGGTCCATTCAGTTTTACAGTTTCCAGTATCAAATGAGCTTTCATGAAAGTATTTCAGAATTGAAGACCAAGTGCTCCTCTGATTCATGATATCATGTGGCCCAATATGAGATGTCAGGAGATCCTGAGAAGGATTCCTCATGTAGTTAAAAGACTATTCATATCATAACTTCTTACTCAGTTCAATCTCTTTTGGCCAGACATCTGATGTTTTTATTCAGATGTTTAAATAATATCATACTATTGAATGTGAGTTTCTTGTTTTCTTTGGGTATTTTGTTTGTTAGTTGTTGCAACTGTTTTGTTTGCTATTTTTTCTTAAGAGAGACAAAGAAATGACATGGAGTTGGGTGGGTGGGGAGGTGCAGAGGATCTGGGATAGTGGGGAGAAGAGAAAATTGTGATTGGAATATATTGTATGATTTTTCTTTGATAAAAATTATGATTAAAATATTACTAAATATGATACAAAGTAATTAGGAAATGATAAATCAATAAAGCCAGAGCCCTAAGATATTGGGCTATGGACTTTACTACATAGGACTCAATAGCTTCCTCTCTGATGTCACTACAAAGAAGTGAAAATCAGATTATTTATGATCAAGAATATGTGTTATCAGCATTCATCACATCTCACTGTGATTTGGGACCTATATCCCCAATAGTTGTAAGATTAGTAGTATATTGTATTTTATTATTACACTTCAAACAGATAAGAAAAACAACATGGTATAAGCAAAGTTTCAATTTTTATAAATAATATGTAAAATTGGTATCACTTTATTGCTAATTAATTATGAGAGAAAAACAATTCAATGATGAACTTGTATCTTTCTAGAAAGCTAAATTCTATTACACTTAAATAGTGATTTCAGATACACATCAATACTATGTACAAAATGTGAACAAAAGAAAAGGAAAAATGAAATCCATCAATGTCTCCTAAAAACAATGAACAGATTCATGACTTTATTATGCTGAGCATCTGCAGATGAAGTTGAAAGGTTGAACAGGTAGGGAAACTTATGCTGTGCTTTTATGGAGCCCACTCGATCTGTGACAGGTGAATCCAAATCTTATGATTCCCTTGACTCCTTTAAACTTACATGAAATTTTAGTTTACTAAAAGAAATTAAAGTTTTAGATAAATTAGCATTAATCTGTACTGAAATACACATTGTTAAACAGCAGAATTATGCCTTTGAGACCTAAGGAAAACTATAGCTTTGGATTTAAAAGCATGAACATTTTTTCTGCTGTCCAGAGATCCAGATATATAGATTGGGCAGAGATGTTTCTAGCTCTATGAGAAGCACCTTTAAGTCTATACTTAAATGACAACCAAAGGAAATTTAAAATCTTGAGCTTGTGACTGAATAGTAGATAATCAGTGTTCTATCAGAACTCCATTTATCAATGTTAAAACACTAAACCTTTACCATCTCAGTATAACAATAGCATAGAGGAAGGGTAAGTCTGAAATATTTTCCATTTTTTCATGTCTTGACTCATTTACTAGAGCTTTAGAACTTATTAGACTTTAAATATTTTTCTTTCTATCTTATCATTTACCAGAGATATGAGTAATTTCATTAAGATCAGTCATTTCAGGGCATGTTCTTTTTAATAAAGGAGCAGTAAAAAAGTTACATCTGAAACTGTTTATCCTCTAATATAATGTCTGTTAGCAAGGCAACTCTGTATGCCTTTTCTTAACAAGAGACCTAGTAGCTCAAGATGAGCAAAGAAGGTGGCTATAGCCTTGGGGGACTGTAAGCTGACAGTTACATTTAGCCTAGTTGTCAATGCCATCAGAGATCTGAGGATGATACATTATACCAGGAAATACAATTCAAATGACCTATGTGAAAGATATATGTGGCATGTATTCACTTATAAGTGGATAGTAGCCATTAAATAAATGATAATGAAGCTACAAGCAGTATATCCTGAGAGGCTATATCAACAGGAGAGATCTAGGAGGGATGTATGGATCTTACTGAGGAGGAGGAAACAGAAAAGAATTTATGGACAGACTGGACATGGTTGGGGACAGAAGCAGGAGATTCAGATGGGGGGCATATATGGGATAGAGAGTGAGCATGCAGGAGACATGGCTGCAATTGAGGTGTGTGTAGGGTATGACAAGGAAACCTACTACCATGGAAACTTCTTGGAATGTATGAAGGTGATCCTAAAGAGGACTCCTGGTATTGTAGGATAAGGAGTCCCAGCTGGCCTTCTCTTGTCACCATGGAAGGCTTCCAGTGGCTGGCCTAGATTGTATTCAATTGAGTTTTTGACCAATGTGGTTTGACGGAAATTCCAAATACCACCCCCCCCCAAGGCTATTATTAAGACAAAGGGTTGCCCCTCACAAGCTGACTTTAGAGACTATTGCTGAGGACAACAACTCTTTGAACACTGAGAAGTTGAGCTGGTGCTTACATGGAGCCTTCATCTCTACATTCTAGACTTTTTTATTCAGGAAGGTGCTTTGCAAGATACTGGAAGAGAAATATGCACACCAACTCATCCACAAATCCTGTGACAAACAATCTGTCCCGCCTCCAAATTATGCTAGGGCAATGGTGGCACAGAACATGTGCAGATCAGAACAGATGCAGAGACCCACAGCCAGATATTACACAGAGAGTCTAAGTGTGAGATCTCCGTCAAATACTTTCACTCAGTGCTCAGGGAATCCAGAAGAGGGGATGAAAACATTTTAAGAGCCAGAATTCTGTAGTGATATTTTATCTGTGTCCCCCAATAAAATTTATTTGGGCATCAGAGGAAAAAGCCAGACACTATATTAAAAATAGAAGTCAGACAGTGGTAGCACACACCTTTAATCTTATCACTCGGGAGGCAGGGATCTGTCTGGATCTCATTGAGTTCAGGGCCACACTGGGAACAGAGCCAGGCGTGTTGGCACATGCCATCAATTCCAACACTAGTTAACCATGGAGGTCTGAAGGTCTGTACAGACAGGAAGTGACAGAGCTGGGCAGGAAGAGGAAGTGATGTAGCTGAATGGAGAGAACAAATGATATAGCAGAACAGAAAGGCAGATAGGCATGGGTACATAGGAAATAGGTCTCTTTGGAAGATTCAGAGTCAGTGAGGTGAGGTTAGCTGTGGCTTTTCCTAGTCCTCTGATCTCTCAGGCTTTAACCCCAATTTCTGGCTCCATGCTTTTTTATTTAATAAGACCTTTTAAGATTCACAACCACACTTGTCTTGGTAAAAATCAGTAGTCTTTTGTTTTGTGTCCTGTCTGTCCATTTTAGCTAGCATACTGTCAGCAATCAATGTGAGGGCAATTTGTTGCCCAGTGGATAACTTTTGCCACAGTGAAAGTTAACTCCATATGCATTTTCTTCAATGCCCATATTGTCTCTGAAGTAGATTGGTGCTGCCAGGAGCAGACATGTCTCATAGTCATAAAAAAGAAAAATAATCTAAGTTATTAAACATTTTAAATGACATATTCTGTAGATCTCTAAAGGGTTTGAAGATGACCTGTCTAACAAAAATATATCTCAGCTTGACCTTGAAAACATACTTAAAATGACTACAAGTTTGATTGTAATGTCTAACTACTAACTTTCATTTATTTATATCCTAATAGTTGGTAATAATAACATTCAAGGATTAGAAAATTGCATTACATTGTTAAATGAACTGTATAGGTACAATATCCTGAATAAGATTACAAATATATGTATAGAATTTTCTAACAATATCAATCTAAATATACATGATTTATATATAATATATAAAAATCCAATCCAATGTAAAGTATTTGAAACAAGTAGTTGTCTTTTAAAAGTAGATTCAATAATCTACCTTTTTTTATCTATATTGAATCTATATTCTCTCTTTTTTGTTTTTAGAGTAGATTCAATAATCTACTCTTTATTCTGTAATTTCTATATCTCCTTTTTTCAGAGTAGATTCAATAATTTACTTCTTATCTATATTATCTATATGCTCTTTTTCTTTTTTTTCAAACAAGAACCTTAAATCTAATCTCCTTTGTTTAGCCTCTTTCCTGATCATTAACAATAACAACTTGTAATCAACCATCTTAAACAATGACAGTTATCCAAAACCCAAAACCCATTGAAAGACCAAAAACCACCATCCTCACCTCTTGGGAATGTGGGCACTGTGTTTCTAAAATAGCATCCTGCTCTTTGTGGGCAAAAGCATCTTTAGTGGATCCTGAAAAGAAAAATTTTGGGTTAATTGTCAAGTTCCAGAGTGGTAGTTGTATCATTTGTTGCCCAATCTCTGCATATATAATGCCAAAGTGCAGGGCTTATCTCAAGCCCTTGTTCCAGTGGTCTGTGAAGCTGGATCATCTAAGCTAGCCATCTCAAAATTGTTCTGAAGAGTTTGTAGTCCAAAGCTGATCTTTGGGTGATGTTTATAACAGCTTAGTAATACCATTATTGTCAACGTGAAATCATCATTTTGGGGCCCCATCATCTTTCTGGAGACTCCAAAAAGTAATTTCACCATTAAATTCTTCTGTCTGAGTCTGAATTTCTCCATAATTCATTTTAACAGGTTTTTCTAAAGCTTTTATCCTGGCACTTAAATTGACTATCTTTTTAAATAGTAAAATAAGGATAAGGAAAGTAATAATGTGCATAATTGGTGTAATGTACATCCCATCAACATTAATCTTGTCATATAATTGTTCCATTTTCAGACTGCCTAAAGTTTTATCAAACAAAGACCAGTTTCCTTCTATTTTACAGATAATACTCAATTTTTTTTAAATGTGGAAAAAATTTTCTCTTTTAAGTAGTTTTTCCTTTTAAAAATCAGATATCTCAATTGACTTACCAAGTCTGCGTAGAACAGGAGAAATCTAAGGGAATTTCAAAACTAGCTACCTAGTATCCAAGATGGGAATCCAGAGAGAGAGAGAGAGAGAGAGAGAGAGACAGAGACAGAGACAGAGAGACAGAGACAGAGAGACAGAGACAGAGAGAGACAGAGAAGTCACGTGCCATGTGCTCTCACTTGAGCCGATTCGGGCCTGAGCTGTTTGTAGCACCGGCTTTTTTTTTTTTTTTTTTTTTTGGTTTTTCGAGACAGGGTTTCTCTGTGTAGCTTTGCGCCTTTCCTGGAGCTCACTTGGTAGCCCAGGCTAGCCTCGAACTCACAGAGATCCGCCTGGCTCTGCCTCCCGAGTGCTGGGATTAAAGGCGTGCGCCACCACCGCCCGGCAGCACCGGCTTTTTTAAGACTGAGCCACTTGAGTTGGCAATCTGGCTGCAAGTAGCTACAGCTGTGGGTAACCACTTGTAGCTACGGTCGGTCGGGCCTGGGGCCTAGGCCAAGCTGGGCTGAGCCGGGGAGCCGGGCTGCCCGGCCCGCTGGACCAAGCTGGGGAGTTGGGGAGTCGGGCCAGGCTGAGCAGCTTTTAATGCATTCTTGCAACATGGGTGCCAAATGTAGATGTAATTCTAAACAGTCTTATTAAATAAGAAACACAGAGCCAAATAGAGAGTTAAAAGTCCAAGAGGTCAGAGCACTAATGAATAGCCTTTAGTTTACCAGTTGCTGCCATCCTTCCACTCAGAAAAAAGACCTACTTCCTGTGTGTCTGTATTTTTTATTGCCTTTCTGTTCTGCCTTCTCATTGGTTCTAAACCCAACCACATGACTTCTTTGTCACTGCCTGTCTCTATGATTGGTACTTGTATTAAAGGTGTGTGTCACCAAGCTGGCTATGTCCTTGAACACACAGACTCTGTCTGACATGTGATCAGATTAAGGGCGTGTGCTACCACTGCCAGACTTCTGCTAAATGGATTGAAATTAGCTCTGACCCCCAGGCAACTTTATTTATTAACATACAAATAAAATCACATTTCAGCACAAATAAAATATCACCATAAAAAGTTAAGGTGGAATTCTGCTCTTCAGACAGACTGAATAGCAAGTAGTTCATCTCCTCTTCTTGATCACATCCTCCAAAAATCCCTCAGGCTTCTAGCCTCTTTTTAAAAACCCTTCTCCACTTGGCTCCTCCCTACCACTTCCTATTAGCTAATTGCTAACTAAGCCTCCTGACTACAGGTGAATTTTATTTATTAAACATATCTTTGCATCATTAAACAAATTTTCCAGAGCATAAACAAAAGTAACACACCTTAAAACAATATTCTGCAACACCCTTTCTTCCATCTTGAAACAGTAATATGTATCCTGTGCTGTTATATGTTGGAAGTATGTGATCGGCATTTTGATTTTGATTTTATAGGAGATTACAGTTAAAAGATTACATGAACAACAACAACAAAAATTAAAACTAGCCAGGTGGTGGTGCACACTTTTAATCCCAGCACTTGGGAGGCAGAGGCAGGCGGACCTCTGTGAGTTCCAGGCCAGCCTAGGCTACAGACTGAGTTCCAGGAAAGGCTCCAAAGCTACACAGAGAAACCCTGTCTCAAAAAACAAAAACAAACGAACAAACAAACAAAACCAAAAACAAACAGACAAAAACAAAACAGATTACATGAATCTCAGAAGAGTCTTCTTTAAACTTTGGAATTTTAAACAAGTTTGAGACTGTTATAGACCATGGGGACTTTGGAAGTTAAACTAAATTCATTTTACATTATGTTATATCTACAAGCTTGGAGGCCAAGGAGTGGAATGTGGTTGTTTGAATGAGTATCACTCCCACAGATTCCTGTGTTTGAATGCTAGGTCCATAGGGAGTGGTACTATTAGGAGATATAGCCTTGTTGGAGGAAGTGTGTCACTGCGGGGTTGGGCTTTGGGGTCTCATATTCTTAACCTACACCCAGTATGGGACACAGTTGCTTCTGCTGCCTGTGGATCAAGATGTAGAACTCTCAGATCCTTCTCCAGTACCATGTATGCCTACACCTCATCATGTCCCACCATGATGATAATGGACTAAACCTTTGGAACTGTAAGCTAGCCCCAATTAAATATTTTCCTTTATAAGAGTTGCCATAGTCATAGTATCTCTTCACAGCAAAAGAAACACTAATACCAAACTGTCTTTGTTACTTTTAAAAAACATTATGCTATTTGCTTTACTTAGAATTATATTAGCTGATTCCCTCCACCTTGGAACTATTGGTGATAGTGATCAGAGAAGAAGAAATAGTTTTCTTCAGATACTGTCAATGTTCTGCTGGATGGTATTGTACACATCCATATAGTATCAGCACTAAATGGACTCAATAGTTTTCAAATACTATACATGAATTAGGAAGGAAATGTTGTAGGCATCATGGGGGGACTTATAGGAGAGGAAGCAGGTGTTACATTTGATCAAAGTACATTCTATTTATTATGAAATTATCACAATATAAGTTTAAATATATCTACTAGACAAAATAATCTTTCTCCACCATTTTGCCTATAAAGAAATCTATCTTATGAATAAAAAATGTAATATAAATAACATATTCCATTGAAAACAAAAGCAGAATCTGTGGGGTTTTTTTTGCTTGTTTGTTTGTTTCTTTTTTTTTTTTTTTTGATTTTTCAAGGCAAGATTTCTCTGGGTAGTTTTGGTGCATGTCATGGATCTCACTCTGTAGACAAGGCTGGCCTCAAACTCACAGAGATCCGCCTGGCTCTGCCTCCCGAGTGCTGGGATTAAAGGCGTGTGCCACCACTACCCAGCAACAAAAGCAGAATTTAATCTATTGATATTTGAGGAATTTATACCTGTAAAATCTGTTACCATAATAATATTCCAAATCATCACAAAAACATTTCCTCTGCATTGTTTTGCACTGTGTAGCCTAAAGTGTGGTTATCAAAGATTTATTGAATGAGAGGATAAATAAGCGAATGAATCAATGAATATTTCTGTAGCTACTTCAGACTTTTGTGAAATTCTGTGGAATGTCTAACAATGAAGCAGGAAAACAGCACTTAACTATATCAGGGCCAATTTATTGAACTCAAGGACTGAAAGATTATCTTGCACTATACCTTCCACTGATATTTTTTCTTTCACAGAACAGATGATATGTTCATTTATTTTAAGATTTACATCCATAATTTTTGTAAATACCACAGAATTTGAATTCTAAATGACCTATCCATGTGGTGATATATTGTGTCCCCCAATATATTGTGCATCCTAATAAACTTATCAGGGGTCAGAGGACAGAACATCCATTAAATAGACATAAAGGCCTGAAAATGGTGGCACACACACCTTAATCCTCACATTCTGGAGGCAGAGAGCCATCTGGATCTTTATGAGTTCAAAACCACACTGGAAACAGTCAGGCATGGTGACACACACCTTTAATCCCAGGAAGTTGTGGCAGGAAGCAGAAAGGTATAAAGGTGTGAAAACCAGGAACCAATTTAGAGCCTGGTTAAGCTTTTAAGCTTTTGAGCAGCAGTTCAGCTAAGATCCATTTGGATGAGGACTGAGAGGCTTCCAGTCTGAAAGCGGATCAGCTGAGAAACTGTCGAGGTGAGGTTAGCTGTGGCTTGTTCTGCTTCTCTGATCTTCCAGCATTCACCCCAATACCTGGTCCTGGGTTTGCTTTTATTAAGACCCTTTAAGATTTGTGTTACATATCCAGAATATCCAACTTTGCCTAGAATGCAGTGTGTTTCTGTCCCTGGGTCTGTTCCTTATATATTGTATTGGTGCCTTTTCTCACTAATATCACCTTCCTCTTTGTCTTTTCCTCTCCTCTGACTTGCTCCCTTTGTTATTGTAGACATTTCACCTTTACTTTTACATCACACATACATATACTGTAATTTAGCAATTTCAATAAAATACCTCAAGCCAAAATCAG
This sequence comes from Peromyscus aztecus, assembly GCA_902168405.1. Lineage (NCBI taxonomy): Eukaryota > Metazoa > Chordata > Mammalia > Rodentia > Cricetidae > Peromyscus > Peromyscus aztecus. The sequence goes on from CABHPQ010168690.1 coordinate 8,960, forward strand.
AGAAAACATTTGGTATTCATCTTTCTGAGACAGAATGAATGCATTTAATTTGATTTTCTACAATTGCACCCAATTTCTGACAAATTTCATGTATTTGATTTTCCTTATATTTGGAAATACTGTCCATTGTGTGTATAAGATTCATTTTAAATGCATATTTCGATTAATTCGCACTTGGGTTAGTTGTGCAACTACCATCTTGTGAACACTGCAGTCAGAATTGGTGTATTTGTAACTCCTTTACATTTTTCAATGCTGTCAGTGGGATTGGTAGGGCTGAGTCATTTGGCTGAACAACTTTCACTTCACAGGAACCACCAAAGTGATTTCTATAGAGGCTTGACTGATTTTCATTTCATCCAGCAGGGTGCAAGAGTTCTGTTAGTTTCTATCTTCACCAGCATATATTGTTTGTTTCCTTAATGACTACATGTCAGACTATGATGGGTATTTTAATAAAGCAATTATAGCAATTGTGAATTAGAATATGATCAAATGAAAAACAAGTAAATTAATTATGCAATGGAATATTGAAACATACACATCAAGTGTTCACAGACATCACCAAATCATCTTTGTGTGCTGGTCAGTATAACAATAATATGTGAAATGGGACTCCAGATGTGAATAGGAAAAATGATATATGGAAACATAACTTCCAGGCAAAAAATTGATTATGTGATAAGAAAAGAAGAAGAAACATGGGTATGCTAGAGTTACATGATGAGTTGGGGGAAGAAATGAAGGGCATCAGCAAGCCTGGGTTATAAATAAACTAAGAGATAATCTTTAGATATGACCTTTGCAACTACTAACCCCATAGAAAACAATGACCTCAAACGCTATAATATAACAAGAATGTTAACATGGTCTTTAAAAAAAAAAACAAACCTGGTACCAGATATTGATGGGAAAGCTGAAAGATGAGAGAAACAGAGCAAGCCACAGCCACCACCTCTTACCTCACCAACTCTTCAGCCTCAAAAGGCTTTCTAGCAAAAAGGCCTCTAGCTGAAAGGAGTTCCTCAGTGGAAAAAGACTTTAATTCCTGTCTCCTCATGCCTTATATACCTTTCTTCACCCATCCATCACTTCCTGGGATTAAAGGTGTGTGTGCTTCTCAAGCAAAGGCATGCATTCTCAAGTGCTGGGATTAAAGGCCTGTTATTTCCAAGTACTGAAATTAAAGGTATGTGCCATCACTGCCTGGCTTTGTTTCTCTCCTACACTGAGTCAATCCTCATATAGTCCAGGATGGCTTTGAGATAACAGAGATCCAGTCAGAACTCTGCCTCTCAAGTGCTCAGGATTAAAGATCTGTGCCACCACTGCCTGGCCTCTATGTTAAATCTAGTGGCTTGTTCTGTTCTCTTATCTTCAGGAAAATGTTATTAGGGTACCCAATATATCACCACATAATGTCAAGGTGATGAACCGATTGTGTGAATGCATCCTATAGAATAACCTCAAGAAGATAGTGCTACTCTGTGGATAAACATAATGATGTCATTGAGGTAGACTTAAGTCACCTACATAGTTGTGACATACATTTGAATTTTGAATTAGTAACTAATTCACAGTGACAATGGGTGACAGTATCAAACACCACAGATTATCAGGAAAAACCAAACTATGAGTTCACAGTACTATCACTTTTATTGTGTGTTAGTATAACTATTATTAACTATCATAGATAGCAAGTATGCGTATGAACTAAGAAGAAAAAAATAATTCTTACAGATTTTAAAGGAAATATAAACTAAAACATGCTTTATAGAAATAGTATGGCAGCTCCTGAAGAATTTAAAACAGAATACCAAATGATCTAGTAAGGCAATATTGAGTATATGCCCAAAGGAAATGTGGCCACAATATTGAAGAATCATAAGTAAAAATGTTCAAGGCATATAGTTGGTAAGACAAGAAAATCATAACCAGCATGAATGTGTGCATTCTCTTCAATTTTGAAATTGTTAATAAAATACATGAATACCTATTATTATTTTAGTATATCCAACAACAATAACAAATGCATAGTATGCATATTAGAAAGTACATTCATCATTATAGACATAGACTGGTGCTTAAATTAAGTGGTGCTCAATATATATTCACAAAATAATTCAATTGCAATTACAATTTTTGTTACTTACTAGTAGTCAATGAAGGAACCAAAGAAAATTTTGAGCTTGAGATTCATGATACATGATCTTGACCATGCAAGTGACTCCTATTGCTTTGTTAGATACCTGTCGGAAATATGAAGTGATAAACTTACACATTCATTATTATTTATTCCTGTATTTATTTATTTGTGCCATGGAATTAATCACGGCCTTGTGCTATATTATATCACATTACTACATCCTCACACCAATTTGAGTTACAAATTTATATTAGTGATGCTTTTCAAAGATAGAGGAAAATAAATTGAAATATACAAACTTTAAATAACACTATATTGCATTGTCCTTCCTTGGAAGATCCCACTTTTGGGAGCTTACTAAGTACCTAACCTCTCTATTTATTTGAACTGTAGCAACATATCCAAAGATTAAAAACTGGCATCCATGTAAGAGAGAAAACAAGTAATGTTTGTCTTTTATGCATCTAGTTGTCTCATTTAGGATGATTGTTTCTTGCTCCACCATTTTACTTGAAATTTGATGATTTTACTTTTCTTAACAGTTGGATAATATTCTGTTGTATAAATGTACCAAATTTACATTATCTTTTCAGTGTTTAGTGGATTTCTAGGTTGCTTCAAATTTATGGCTATTATGAATAGAAATGGAGTTGGCCACCACACAAACTGACCCCATGTTTTATTATTTTTTGTTTTTGTTTTATTTTGTTATTTTTAAGGGGTAAGAAAAAATTTGGAGAAGTAGGAGAGTGGCAAGGATCTGGGAGGAGTTGAAAGAGAAGAAACATAAAAGTATACTGTATGAAAAATTTGAAATACAAATTTTAAAAAAGAAACTTTAAATAAATAAAAGACATTTCAAATTTACTTTACCTACAATATAATTTCAAGGGAAAATACTAAGAACAGTCAGTGTTATATAGCACTGTATGGAATTGATATTGTGGAATATTATTTTAAGTTATTTTACTTTTGTTTATGTTTCATTGGTTTAATTCTGTGAAGCTGTGTTACTGTGCCTATGTAAAACACCTGATGTCTAATAAAGAGCTGAATGGTCAATAGTGAGGCAGGAGATATAATTGATGGGGCTGGCAGGCAGAAAGAGATATAGAAGGAGAAATTCAGGAAACCGGAAGAAGTAGCCAGAGAAGGAGGAGGACTCCAGGTGACAGACATCCAGCTACATTGCCATCCATCGAATAAGAGTAAGATTTATAGACTTAAAGGAATGGGAAAAGCCCAGAGGCAAAATGTAGACAAGACAATTTAAGCTTAGAAAAGCTGGCTAGCAACAACAACAACAAGCCAAGCTAAGGCCGGGCATTCATAATTAATAATAAGTCTCTCTGCATGTGATTTAATTGGGAGCTGGATGGTGGTTCCCTAAAAGAGCAACAATAAACAACATGTGGCTTATCTTTTCTTTTCATAGAAAATTCACATCTTCTTGTATTTTATTTTTAGATTATAATTATATCATATTCTCTACCCCTTTCCTTCCTCCAGTCCCTCTCATATACTCCTTCTCATTTCTTTCAAATCTGTGGCCTCTTTTATCATTAATTTTACATACATATATGTATAGACATGCATATTCCAAAATACAGCCTGATGAATCATATAATGTTACTTGTTTGTATGTTTTCAGAGCTGATCACATGGTATTGGATAACCAATTGGTGTGCTCTCATCTGGGAAAGACAGAAGACTATTTACTCTGCTTTTAGCATTCTATAGTTGCCCTTAGTTGTTCTGTTCAGTTACAGCTTCCTGGACTTTCCTTAGTCTACCTTAGCATGTCTATTGTTGTCCTTGTTCAGCAAAATTTTAGTTAGTCAAATTCGTGAGATTTATGTGTATGGTGGGTAAATGATATAAAATCTTGCAAATGACTTTTAATAATTGGAAGTGATTTTTTCCTTTAAGTTTACTTAAAATAAAAAATGAATTTCTAAAGTCAATGTCTTAATTGCTGTTTATCTTTGTACAAAAGACACAAATAAAATCAAAGTTCTACTAAGCTAATAAACAGAAAAACACATGTCTAAGATGCTTAATACCAGTAGGTAGTGACATAAGTGTAAGGGAAAAAAGTGACTTAGAATTATACCAGCATGTTCATAATATCCAGGATTTAACCACATTAATGCAAATTATATCATTCAAAATTGTCAAATTAATACATAGTCTTCCATTATAGTGAAGGATGTCAACATGTAGGCTGGATGACAATTCATGGTTCCTAATCATAAGTTCTCTAATCATAATCTTAACATTTCTGTAAATTAATTACAGATTCTCACAGTTTTCTAATATTTTCTTCCATTTATTTTGTGAATGTGAGTTCATGTGTGTTTATATGGGGTCTTTGCGGATTTTATCAAAATTGCCCTTATGAATGGTGTTGAACTGAGAATCCCAGCCCATCAATGTTATTTTAGTTTGTCAATAAATTTAGGAATCTGTCCTCCCAGTTGCTGTAGATTTGTGATTAGTTTTTGATGAGTTATTGTTACTTAAAATTCTACATACCATTCCTTGTTCAAATAGTTCATAAAGGAACATGGACAGGTGTATTTTTCTTTCTTTTTTTCTTTCTTTTCTTTCTTTCTTTTTTCTTTCTTTCTTTCTTTCTTTCTTTTTTCTTCCTTCCTTCCTCCCTCCCTCCCTCCCTTCCTCCCTTCCTTCCTTCCTTCCTCTCTTTCTTTCTTTCGTCAGTTCAGATAAAATGTGTCCATTTTGGTTCAAATAGTTCATAATGGGACATGGACAGTTGTATTTATTTATTTATTTATCTATTTATTTATTTATTTATTTATTTATTTATTTATTTATTTGAGATAAAATGTGCCCATCCTTGGCAATATATTTTTTAATGAAAGACATGTTTAAGATATCAAAATGTTGGATTTGTTGTGTCAAAAATTATATTAATTACTCTAAGACAGTACACATGTTCAGATAAGTTAAAATGTCTTACCATATATAAAATGCAGTTACATTTAGGATTTGTCAGAAACCACTGACCAGCACTATGAATACATAGGCAGGTTGATCACAGCAAGAATTTTATCTTTTAGTGGTCCTTTACCTCAATAAATATCAGTGCTGGAAAACTGATTCAGTGGCCAAGTGTTTGCATCAGGAAGCCTTAGTTTCAATCTTCAGTACTGCAAAAAGTGTAGCTACCAATTTCAGATACTTTCAATTCTAATATTTCTTAATAATAATAAAACCAAATACTGATGGTATATATATATATATATATATATATATATATATATATGTTGTTAATATAATTTGTGATTTTTGTTATGCTAGATTCATGACTCATAAGAAAAAAGAGTCCTCTTCAATTAGAAATTAACATGGGAAAGGAGTTGTCCCAAGGGTAGAGAACATTCCTGGTTAAGTAGAATACTGTGTTATGACAAGAGAATATATTTTAGAAGGTGTTTGATCTCTGTTTCTAATAAGGAACAATTCTTGAGCTTAGAAAAAGAAATTTCTTTATCATTTTACTATTGTGTGTCAATAAATCAAGGTAAGAACTATAATTTTAAAAATTCCAAACATCATAGACTATATTTGACTGATAAAAAATTTGTGTTCCTGTATTATTATATTTTTAATATCATCATTTGTATAAAATTGCACAAAATAATTAAAAATGACTTATTTATTTATTTATTTATTTATTTATTTATTTTTGGTTAAGTTTCAAACATTACTTCAGTTTGGCTTTACCCTACTCTTCTGTTATTTGATGATATATCATCCAGAGCAAACAGCATAAACAATCCTTTTTAATATGCAAGACTATAATATATTAAGGATCACAGTCATCAACATCAACATAGTATGTGCTGAGGTGTATTATATTATTATTTTCTGTTAAGCATATGTTTAAATGTTTCAATGATATGACATCTGGGGAACATATGTCAAGACATTCCTTCTATATACAATAGAGAATTAAAATGTTGAATGATGATCATTGACATAGACTTGACACCTATAATGGTCAGAACAGCTCCCAGTGGCAGAGAATTAAGATCTATCAGAAGTGAATCTGAAAATGTTATAGAATTATTGCATGTTGTCATCTGGTTCTACAGCATTTTTTATAGGAAACTCTTCCAAATTAAGGCATATATATATATATATATATATATATACAGTATTAATTTTTTAGATTATAATGAAATTAACACATAAATGGACTTAAAGATAAAAATTACATGCTCACCTCAACAGATGCAGAAGAGCCTGTATCTACTTTTATTTTTATATTAATTTTAAATCCTAAAGTTCATTAGTGAAACACAATACAACATATAGTAAAGTTTTTAATTAATACCACAAGGTCTACATTAAAAAATTATTGTTTCAAAGGTGATAACAGCTAATATTCATAAAGTATTCAAATAAGAAAAAATAAGTGTAGTTATTTGAAATTTCTACTGAATTTCTTTCTCAGTATAAAAATGAGAGTCTGAGGGTTTTCAGCTGTCACACCTGCATACACAAGGACATGAGAGACAGAGAGACAGAGAGAAGAATGTTAAATGATTTGAGGAAGTTTGTTTTAGCAATTTCTGTACATAACTTGCCTACATTAGTTGAGGAAATAGCTTGGAGGTAGACTGCTCGCCGTGCTATGGCTTAGACTGTTGTACCACCATCAAATGCCAAAGCTACTGAGGCAAGTTATGTACACAAATTGTTAAAACAGACTTCCTTAAATCACTTAGCATTCCTCTCTCTGTCTCTGTCTCTGTCTGTCTCTCTCTCTCTCTCGTGACTGTGTGTGTGCAGGTGTGTCAGCTGGAAACCTCTCAGTTTTATGCTGAGGAAGAAATTCAGTAGAAATTAAAGTAACTATAGGCATTTGTTCTTATTTAAATACTTTATAAACTGCAGGGTGAGTATTATTTGTAAAAAACTGTAATTAATATATCTTTTGGTTTGCATACAGCTTCAAAGAATTTGATAGACATAAAAATATGAATTTTGATTGCATAGATTTTATACCAAACTTCCAAAATTTTAAATATAAAATAGAATCTCATCAAATCTGGTGCTTAGTTTATCATGAATTTTGCAATAAATTTCATGTATACAGGACTATTGGGATTTAAAATGGTTTAGAAAACCACATTAAAACATTGAAGAAATTTTTGCTAGATAATTTTAAGTGAATTAAGAATATTTAATTATAATAAAATTGATTTGTGATAATCACAGAAAACAATTTTGGAAGCAGCCAACTGAAAATAAAATCATTAATTCATAATTTGTCAGTTTGAATATTTAGATAATAATTTAAAAGTGTATGTGTCATGCCATTAACAAGAATATATATTATGTATCCAGTAGAGAGGTGGAAAACAGTAGCATTTGCCTCAGAGGTATATTTAGTGACATAGAATATTTATTATGACACAGTCTGAGTTCAAGATATATATATATATATATATATATTCATTCATATATCAACCTTGATGAATATATATATATATATGTATATTTGTAAGAAGAACTGAAAACCATGCAAATACAACAACATTTCTGAATGATACAGTAAAACCGAGGATAAGGAAGTGTACTTCTGGTTGAATCATCCCCACAGATGAAACACACAGACATCAAGGAAGAGGACAATACTTCCACAGAGACACAGTTTCTCCTCCTTGGATTCTCTGACGTTCCCAACCTTCAGGGCTTTCTGTTTGGGATGTTCTCCATAATGTACTTAATTATCCTAATTGGAAATGGCTTCATAATTTTAATAAGCAGGATTGATCCTGCACTACACAAACCCATGTATTTTTTCCTGTCAAATTTTTCTTTTCTGGAAATTTGCTATGTATCAGTCACTCTACCTAGGATTCTGTATAGCATTTGGACCCAGGACAGAAGCATTTCTCTTCTGGCCTGTGCCACACAAATGTGTTTCTTCCTAATGCTGGCAGCTACTGAAAGTATTCTCCTGGCTGTGATGTCCTATGACCGCTATGTGGCCATCTGCAACCCTCTACACTACCCTCTGGTCATGAACCCAACCAAGTGCATAAAGCTGGCAGTGGGCTCCTGGCTTGGTGGCATGCCATTCCAGCTAGGACAAACCTGTCAGATATTTTCTCTACATTTCTGTAACTCTAACCAGATAGATCACTTCTTCTGTGACATACCCCCTGTACTTAAGCTGGCCTGTGGAGACACTTCTGTTAATGAACTGTATGTCTATGTAGTGGCTATCTTGCTTGCCGCAATCCCTTTTATACTAATACTAACATCATACAGCAAAATCATTGCCACCATCCTCAGGTTGCCAACTGCTGAAGGACGGGCAAAAGCCTTCTCTACATGTTCTTCCCATCTGGTGGTGGTGGTTTTGTTTTTTGGCTCTGCATCTATTACCTACTTAATGCCAAAGTCAACACATTCTGCAGTAAGTGACAAACTCCTCTCCCTTTTTTACACTATTCTAACCCCCATTTTCAATCCCATGATATATAGCCTTAGGAACAAGGATGTGATTGTAGCTCTGAGAAGATTATTGCTTAGAACATAGTGCAATGGACTATGTACACTGATTATATTGCAACCATAGTTCTCACATAGATTGCTACATCTATATTTGCCCTTTTAGATGTTAATTACTATTATGATCTCTGTTACTTTTGAAAGTTAGTATAGCATTATTTTGCATAGAAATACACTAACCAAATTGTTATATTGTCGATGTTGTATGTCTAATGAAACATTTTAATTAAATTTGTTCTTTGACATTTTTTACTTGTGTGTGGTACATTCTCTATTCTTCTCAAAACTCAGTTTCTCCATCCAAACCCTTCTCCACATGTACTTCTTTTTGTTTTCCTGATCTATGGAGCTTAACTGAGGCCCTCTGTGCTACCACAGGTTTGAAAGTACTATGTATAATAAACTGAAGGCATTGACCCCTGCTCTCACTGAATTTGTTAGTAGGTAGGATTTCTGTAGGCAGAGTAAGTTTCTTCCTCATTTTCTTAACTTATTCTTGATAGGGCTAGTTTCATTCAGGCCCAGTGAAGGGAAAAGCACCAACCATGTGTTCAAAATCTCATTGGCTTCTTCATGCCCAGGTGCTGGCGTTTGTAGCCATTCGCCCCATCCTGTCACTCTTCCATTAATTTGGTGTCCACTTTTTTAATATTCCTAGAACTTTAGATGGTTATACAGATGTCTTAGTATACAAATGTCTAACTTTGTATTCAATTATTACTTTTTGTCAACAGTTTAAGCAGGCATGTATACATGCATTCACCATGAATTAAATATAATGTATATCACAAATTGCATATGAAAACTATAAGCTGAATCAGTGTTTTCATGTGACATATTATAAGCCTAAATTACTAACTTTAGCATTGTCCCTAATCTTCACATTTGTATTTCCTGCTATATTTTTTTGCTTAGTATCACATTATACTTAACAATTATAATATTGTTAAGCACATCAAATATTTTTTAAAGCATAGATTAAGTTAATTGCTAAAGCAATGAAACTTGCTGTTTTCAATCAGAATTTTGGCAAACTTAGAGGTTATAAAGCAATGAACCTTGAAAGCAACATTGAGCCTACTATGTATCTCAGTAAGATTGCTGAACTCATAAACAATGTAAACTTATTTGAACTTATTTTCAAAACTTCGGATAACTGATAATTTATTCATTTAATTCTACATTTATACCATAAATATTTGGGAATATTATAGAATTTGATTTATGTGTCCTGACCATCTGTATTTAGAATACATTATATTTCTTCCCATCCCTATACCACACAATTATATGCATGTGTGTGTGTGTGTGTGTGTGTGTGTGTGTGTGTGTATCTTTCATGTGCTACCAATTTATAAAAGGTACATGCAAGTACATAATATAATTTGAGTAGACTTCCTCCTAATGTCCTACCTTTTCTGTCTTCTTGCCCTCTCTCTCTCTCTCTCTCTCTCTCTCTCTCTCTCTCTCTCTCTCCATCACACACACACTCACTCACTAATATGTAATAAATATATATATATATGAATTGAAATATATATCAATATAAATACAATAGAGAATCCACAAATGAGGGCCTAGAGGGATGGCTCAGAGGTTAAGAGCACTGGCTGTTCTTCCAGAGATCCTGAGTTCAATTCCCAGCAACCACATGGTGGCTTGCAACCATCTATAATAAGATATGGTGCCCTCTTCTGGAATGCAGGCATACATGCAGGCAGACACTATATACATAATAAATAAATCATTTTTAAAAAAAGGATCCACAAATCACAGAAAACAAGAAATAAGTGATCTTTCATAAATGACAGAAATAAAGTAAATATTTCTGAAAGAACTAATTAACATATTATAATTTTTTTCAATTGTATATATTTTTCTAAAGGACTTAGTATGTTTTTTTCATGGTTGCCATAACATCTTTCTGTGCACATATGTCATATTTTCTTTAGTAATTCTGTTTTCAAATGATACTTAGTTTGGTTCTCAAACCTATCTATTAAGAACAGTACTGCAATGAACATTGATATGCCAGTACCTCAGTGATCTGTTGATAAAGAAGCATTTGAACATTACCCTAAAGTGCTGTAGCTTGGCCATATGGCTGATTTACTTTTAGTTTGAAAAAAAAAAAAACAAAAACAAAAAAAACCCCAAAAAACAAAACTTAATGCTCCTTTCCATAGAGCCTAGACTGTTTTGCATTCTACAAAAGTATAAAATGGTTCTCTATTTTTTCTCTTGTTCTCATCAGTTTTGGGTGTTTATTTCCTTCAGTTTGATTTTCTATTTATGTGTATTTGTGTATACCTGTGTGAGTTGAAGTCCAACACAGGAGGGCAGGGGCCACAGGAAGTCAGAAAAGGGTGTTAGATACTTTGGAACTTTAATTGTTCCTAATTGCTAAGCTACCATTCCAGTCCTATTATTTGTTTTCCTAAAGATTAAAATTCACAGTGTGTCAAGATACAATCTCAGTGTAGCTTTGATCAATGTTTCCTTGATGGCCAGTGAGGCTGAACATTTTGCACATTTTGCTCTGTGTGTAGTGGGCATCTGTATTTCATCTTTTGTCTGTTTCAATAGCCTGTTTATATTTTGGATAATTTAAAATATTTTCTCTTTTAGTTTAAGTCTACATATTTTAGATATTAATTCTATGCCAGATATATGACTAAAAACTATATTTTGTATTCTGTAAATGTCTCTTCAGTAGATTGTTTCATTTGCTGTAAAGACACTTTTTCATTTAATGAAATCATTTTTTGTCATTTTTAGTAGGGTCCTAGTGAGGAAGTTTTACCACTTTCTTGGTCTGATGTATCATATAAGTTCTTGGGTATCATTTGTAGGACTGATTTTCTGGAAAAATCCTTTTTTAAACCTTTACTATTGACATGATGTTTAATAAAATTCTTAGGCCTCCAGCACATTTCCTATCAATAGGGCCTGGCAGACTGGTGTCAGATTAGATGTGAGTTATATATAATGAATGCTTCCTATTCCTGATTATATCTTGTAACTGAATAAATACCAAAGTTAATTTTGACTCATCAGGGATAAATTCTGCAGTCGCAATATGTAAGACCATCCTTTCAGCATCCCAAGAGTCAGTAACTATGTTGAGAGGTTCCAAAAAATCCTTAATACCAATAGAATAGCATACAATTCCGATTCTTGAACCAAAAATAGTTTCTCTATTGTTAAAGGCCATTGCTGAACTCATACAAACCTGTTAACCATTTTAAAGGTTTATGTAACTCATTTGAAATGGTAATGGATAATTAAGAAATACAGATTAATAATTAGTCTTCTATGATAGTCAAACTTAAAGTCAGTTTAAGTTTTCTAGGTATACATAGATATAATTCAATTAGGTTGGTAGTCTTCAAACACTTCAAAGGCCCACAGAATATGGCATTTAAAATGTTTTAAGAACTTTGACTTCCTAGACATTGAGATATGTCTGCTCCTGGCAGCACCGATTTACTCCATAGAAGATAATGGGTATTGAAGAAACTCTTTGTGAAGTTTGCTTTCTTTGTGGCAAAATTTAGCCACTGGGCAAATAGGTGCCATTGCATTGATTGCTTGATGATATGTTATATTGACTGGACATGCAGGACCCATAAGAAGGTGACCACTGAACTTTGCAAGGTGAGATTGTCCTTCAGGTTCCTGCTTCACAGAAGAAACTGCCAGACGTTCTACAGGACACAGGGAAAAATTGACCAAGAGACTAGGCCTATGGGCTGAAGATGGATGCCCCAACATTACAGAGGAACTTTGAGTTAACTGTCCAGGCAGGCAGCAGTCTGTCATTCAAGATTTTTTGAAGTTGCTTACAATGCTCTTCCTGTTTATTTAGGTAATATTGTAATCTTCTGAGGTCTTTGATGTAATTGAAGACTAGATATTATAATTTTCCTTAGTTATGATAAAAGATCAGTTAGCTATGAAACCTTAGATGCACAAATATAGAATAGAATATTTTCATTGACTTTACCAAATATAGATATCGTACTATAATTCTTGCTTGATAACTATTTTGTTATATGTAATTTTAATAGGTTAAAGTTAAAATCTTCCTTTTTAATTAAACAGAAAAGGGGAGATATTGTGGAATAATGCTTTTGTATACTGGTTTAATAAAACACTGATTGGCCAGCAACCAGGCAGGAAGTATAGGCAGGATAAGCAGACACGGAGAATTCTGGTAATAGGAATGCTGAGTCAAGGGATGCCAGCAAGCCACCCAAGGAACAACATGTAATGGGACACATGTAAAGCCATGGAACATGTGGTGATACATAGATTAATCATTATGTGCTAATTTAAGATACAGAGCTAGCTAGCAAAAGCTTGAGCCATGGCCATGCAGTTATAATTAGTATAAGCCTCTGTGTGTTTACTTGGGGGATGTAAGTGGGAGAGATTTGTCCTGACCACTGGCAGGCTGTAACACAGGAAAACTTCCAGCTATAGGCACCATTTGATGAAGGCTATGTTGGAGCCTGTGGTCTTCCTTAATTGGTGATCTGCTTATGATGACCAGGCTGAGGCTCAGGCTCATTTTAATGTACAGTACAACATTCTGTTTCTCTTGAGATGCTCACAGGTTGAGGATCATATGTTAACCCTGTCACACAAACCCAAACTGAACAACATGCTTTTTTACCTGCCTTGCGAGACACCACTGCCCTTGGTGCATTGGAGGGATCCCATCACCCTTCAATAGCAATGACCTGCTCCCCTATTAACCCAGGGGTGAGGGCATGCTTGCATTTTTCCTGAGAATACCATCACATGGATATGGATACCCTCCAGAGATGTGCATCTGGAAACAGTCCAAGAGACACTGGCCAAAGAAGAATCTTCGGAAGGGTAATGTATGATTTGTTTCACTACTGCAGCATTAGTAAAGGTCATGTTATCACTGGCATGTGACCCTAGATATCAAGCAATTGCCTCATCCCCTACAAGGTTGCTAATGCATCACCAGAAAGACTTCGATTGGCACATTTCATACAAATATGACCAGGGTCCCATCCATATCCTTGAGACTGAATTTTTAACTAATCCTTCTCTTGTTCAAATATCTTCTGCAACAGGTTCACCAACAGAAGGCAGGCATAAAGGTGATCATACAGGTATTATTGGCTCTCAGACACCTAGATCCAAGTCCTCCTAAAGAGATAATGCACACATGTCTCATTGAGATACAGAAGGCTACTGCCTAAAGCCCACCACCTGGACAGCTCTCCAGGATTGATGTTCTTCGAGGGCTGGTAGTTAATGATGGGTACGATCTTGTTTGGCAAGCCAACCTAAGGTAGGCACAGTCCATTATGCTGAACTCTTCTGAGGTATGGTCAACAAGGTTAGGGCAATGCACCCTAGCTCCCACTGAGCATGTCCTATAAAATAATAAAAAGTAGTAGATATTTGGGATGACTTATTCCTAACAGACTTGAGGGACAGCCAGTCCAAACCAGTAAAAAAGATACTTTCTGAGAGCTAACCTGGGTTTGCCTAAGGGCCTTAGCAACAGGAGCTGAGACATGATCTGGAGATGGTCTGGACCAATAAGAGGCAGCCATGTCACACCAGCAGATGCATATTCATCTGACCTTCCCCCAGGGCGGGGTGGAGGGTATATAATTCTTGCCTCTTCCTGAATAAACTGAGCTTGTTGTTTCAACATTCTCTTGGAGTTTGTGTGGTTTGACTCTGCACCTACTTGGCCCCCTCCCCCAAAGGGAACAACAGCACAGGACCCTGCAACAGATGATCTTTATGGAACTTGAGTGTGTTTATAATATTCTCCAGAGAGGCAATCTCAATAAATGCAATGTTCATAATTTAATCTGTTTCAAATTGTTACAAATTGTTCACTGATGCTCCATGAGCCAATATATTTAAGAAAAATAATCAGACATTAATATCCAAATTCTATTGTATTTATATTGCTAGAAGAGTTCAAGAGGTTCCAACCTGTGGTTCAAGGGACACAGGTGCCTCTCAGTTGCTATCAGCCTTGCCCAACCTAAAACCATGACCTAAAATATTATGATTTTGGGGTGTGTGTGTGTGCATGTGTGTGTGTGCATGTGTGTGAGCATGCCCATGTGTGCACATATCCATATATTTGAATGCACATGTGTGGTGTACAGACATGTGCACATGGAAGTGCCTGTCTGTGTACTCACAGAGACCAGAGGATAAAGCCCTGTTTTTTATGTATAGCTCACCACACTATTTTTTGTGACAGGAATTTTCATTTAATTAAACTAGACTGGCCATGAACAAGGGCTAGAATTAGTTCTTTATGTGTTTCCCACAGTATAGGGTCTACTGGAACAGAAATGCCCATATGATGGGCATTAAAACTCAGGTTATATGATTGTGGAGAAAGCTCTCTTATCCACTGAACAATCTTGTCAACTGTCCATTACAACTTTGTTTCATTTTTAATGTACTTGTTTTCAGAATTTTGTAGTGTGAAGTTTGTTGAAAACCATGTCTGTTGAAATGTCAGAAGGTTGGATGCAACCAATAGAAGTTAAATGAACTAAGTATATTATCAAGTCACTTGTACGCTGATAAAAAAGCACTTAGTAGAACCAAAACATCCTTTATCATAACATTTTGATTGAATTGTATGCAGATTCATATTAGCTTGAAATATCTTTCATATTAATTCATGTTGTGATTTATCAAGAATGTTAACTATTTCATAACATCTTCAGCAATTAATTCAACACATTGATATTTAATTATTACTGGTAAATCTGTAGAACACTGAATGACAGAATATCAGCAAATACTGGGATAACAGTAAACTTATCTAGATAAATAATCTATTTATATCAGGTATAAAAGTTTGAATTCTCTTCAAAATTTTCCCATAAACAAGTAATCATACAATTCAAATTGTATTTTATTCACATTAAGATATTCTGTTTTTTATTATATTTTATGAAAAAAGACATTAATATGCATAGGATCTTTAAAAACAATATATTTAGGCTATTATTCAAAATAACAAAAGCATTTTAAAACCATAAATGTGGTTATATTTCAAAGAAATGCTTAAAACTTGATGTATTCTCTCAGGAACTGTGTAAGAAGCAAGAAAAAAAAACAAAAAACAACGTTTGTTCCAGAGTCCAAACCACTATTTTATGGGTAACAGTTTTCTTGAGACAGCAGTCACATCAGACTGTATGTCAGTTGATTGCACATGGGAATCATAATTCTGTAAAACAGTCAAAGCAACTTGTCAGTTCCTGGAGAATGAGTAGACTTTGGCTTCATGTTGGTAATGGTAGCTGATCCAAAAAACCAAAGTGTCACAAGCAAATGGGAAGAACATGTGGAGAAGTCTTTTGTCCATTCTGTGGCTGATGGCAATTTCAGAGTGGTGGCAATGATTCTGATGTAAGAGGCAAGTATCAACTTTACAACAGTATAACCACTAAGTCAACAGACAGCTCATGCACTGAAGTATCCCCAAAGACCACTAGAGAATGGACGGTAAGTCACAGGAGTGGTTGATGTGGATAGAATTGCAAAAATGTAGAGAGAATGTCTGACAGGTTTGTCCTATCTGGACTGGAAGGCCACCGAGCCAGGAGCCTGCTGCCAGCTTAGTGCACTTTTTGGGGTTCATGACCATAGTATAGTGTAGAGGGTTCCAAATGGCTACATAGAAGTCATACCTCACCACGGCCAGGGGGAAACATTCAGGGGCTCCTAGCATATGGAAGAAACACATTTGTGTGGAACAGTTCACAGAAACGCCTTTGTCTTGATTACCAATGTTGAACAGAATCTTTGGGAAAATTAGAGATACATAACAGATTTCCAAAGAAGAAAAATTTGCCAGGAAAAAATAAATATATTTCTATAGTGCAGGATCAATTCTGGTTACCACAATCATGAAATTACTTGTAATCAAGTTAATCAAGTACATTATTTAGAATATACCAAATGGGTTGGGAAAATCCCAGGAGGAGAAACTGTTACAGTGTAGTCTGAAGGGCATATTGTCCTATGCCATGATTTTGAAATATTTTATCTGTAGTTTTGATTCAAGCAAAAGTGTCACGCATTTCCTTGTCATTAAATTATTTTTATCATGTACAAATGATAGCAACACACTTTCCAATTTTCTAGCACCCATGGATAAAAATTTTATGACTTTATATATGCTCCAAAATTTATGAGTAAAGATTTTGTTGCTAAAAGAATAAAAATTGTTGTATTATTTTCCTAATACACTGATTGTTCTGTATTTTGTGGATTTTGATGATAGCCCATGAAATTAATTTTCTGCTCTTAAGACAAAAAGGAAATCTCTGCTTATATTTATTTTAAATATTAATCTCTTCTTCAGACTACATATGCCTATTTATGTTGCTGCTCTTATGGTCATTAATTCAAATTCAAATTAATACATCACTAAATATTCTTAAAACATTTAAAGTAATTTTTAGGTAGAATACTTTAATATGTAGAAGTTCTTTCTACTTTTGATTAAATAATTCTGTTTATAGGTCATTTTGCTATGAAATTAGTGAATAGCAGGCTACCACATTAGATGGATTGCTACTCCTTATTTTTCTGAGATTTCAGTTCAGTGTATTGTTTTTGAATTACAGTTCCCAATTTAAATCACAATTTTTCTTTTCCTATGACATTTAGATAGAAACCTATGATAGGGTAAACATTTTCAGATCATATTTTATTGAGGGAAGTCAGGACTTTGAAGTCTGTCTTGAAGTAGTCTCGTCAGCGTCTATGGTCAAGATGTAGGTCTAAGTAGAGCCTACATCCTTTTATACTGTGTAAACTTCTACTGCAGGAGAACATCATTACAACAGCTCATCCTGAACATTTCCTAGTTATTCTGGTCCTCCCACTGATTCTGATCTTGCTGTGCCCTCTGTTATACTCAGTTAACTTTACTGCATGCATTCGTGAGGGAACAGACATGATCGCATTGATATGCTCCTTTTCATTTCCATTATTCTACATTATCTCTAGTCTGTAACTGTTAAATTATGTTTTATTTTTACAAAATTTCACTATGAACTGTTTGAAAATATATAAGCCTTGAAATGATTTCCAAAAAAGCTATTAATGCAGTCACCACTTTATCTTGCAATTAATATATACTGTGCTCAACAGTTCCCTTGTCTTCCTATTCTGCTATCTTTCTACACTCTATTCCTATTAATTTGTATAATTCCATTTGATAGCAGATGTATCTTTCTACATAATGTGTGTGTGTGTGTGTGTGTGTGTGTGTGTGTGTGTTAGTAGTAATTGGGTGGGAGAGTAAGAACTGTAATTTTCCTACATTTATCTTGATGTTAACTAATGCATTTATCATGTAAGAGTACATAGGGCTTAATTTCTCTGATCAAATTTATAAAACGATAAGATAAAGCATGGAAAGGCATGAATGGTTCCATGAATTCAGAATGGTTTTACTCAGGGAAAAAATTACTAAAGACACATGTAAACATGTGAATAATTGTATAATATTTTCATATTCAATAATAGTATTTAATCCTTAACTACTAGGAACACATATAACTATAGTAGGTGGGAGATATGTTTTAATGATGCTCATTATTGATCTCCTAATGTTTTTACAAGCTATGATCTTCAACTTCCTCATATAAAGCAGATAAATATGTGGCTAATTATAATGAAATCTTGATAAAAGATAAATGCTATCTTTAAGTGTAAATAATATGTTAACATATTGCTACAAGTTAGCATACAATACTGTGTCCATATTGATATTATTTTTCTTTTACATATTGGGTTTATGTACTAAAACACATTTCACATTTTGTTCATCTTTGACCTATACCATAAAATGTCAGAAGATTAAAAAAGTTGAAAGCTATTTGAAATTAAAAATTAGATACAAGTTTCTTCTCAATTATTTTGCTCAATTATTTTTCATGTTGATATGTAAAAAGGAAAGACTACTTATATACCTATGAGTCAAATGTTTGAGCTTATGATTATAGAGTTAATTTAAATATAAATTTGACCTTTATTGATTAGTAAAAGAAAATAAGAAGTGAATTTGATTTTTAAGGCTGAAATACTTCCTTTACCTGCAGCAGGCAAAACACTTTCAAGCATTTATTTTACTGTCAAACACACAGAGCTGTTTAAGTAGGAAATGTTCTATGCTCTGGAGATAAGTTCCTTCCCCATGCTAAGTTCTAATTGAAGAAAATTCTTCTTCCTTCTACTCAAGAAGTTAAAGATAAGAATATATAAATGAAATGAGAAAAATAAAATGGGACCTATGTAACCTATTACTTTTGTACATTCTACTTTTCAATTTTGTGATTATTAAGACAAATGAACATTAAAAGTATCAGTAACAATATTTGTGTGTGTTTGTGTGTGTGTGTGTGTTCATGCTTATTTGTGTTTTACACTTGTTCCTATATAGCCCCATGTATCAGTGAAATGAAGGAAGTGTAAGAAGAGAATTGATGCTGTCATAGACACAATGCATATGGATAATTTTATCTTCATTCATACCTCCAATTATACATGTAAAACACACTAGTGATATGGCTGCTTTCATTAAAATTACATACTTTTATATAAAGATTTGTCTTATTCACTGATTCAATGTATTCTATATCTCTACAGGAAAAATATTTTTAAGTAAACAACTTCTCAATATTCATTGTAAAAGTACTTGCCAATATTCTCAGCATTCATTTTCTTAGTTCTCATCTCATGCTTAAATTTTAATTTATTTAATTAATTTTATTTAATTTAATAGAATCATTTAACAAATAGTGAAATTCACTTATAAACA
This sequence comes from Peromyscus aztecus, assembly GCA_902168405.1. Classification (NCBI taxonomy): domain Eukaryota; kingdom Metazoa; phylum Chordata; class Mammalia; order Rodentia; family Cricetidae; genus Peromyscus; species Peromyscus aztecus. The sequence continues at coordinate 28,522 of CABHPQ010168690.1, forward strand.
AACATGCACTGTACTTAATACACACAGTCATCACTAATGAAACTACAAACACCCACTGAGAACTTTAAGTTATTATGCATGCAGCTAAGTAGAAAAACTTCCTTGTATGTGAGAGGTTCTCAGCAAGAATCTCATTATTACAAAAACAAACAAACAAGGAAACTGCGGGATCTTATGTTGAAATGAGTTCTGTTGAGAGTCGTTTTTAAGCAAAATTAGTTATATGGGTAAGTGCATGTTTTTGTGAATATCTTTCATCCAATATACATTGTCTACTGTCTGCATTTGCTTTTTGTTGGTATGATAAAGACTGTGATCCAAAGCAACTTGTGGGAGAAAAAAAGATTATATTTGGCTGACTGTGCATCTAATAGTCCATCAAAGAAGAAAGTTAGAGTAGGGACTAATGTTGGAACTCGGAGCTAGGAAGTACTGCTGATGGATTTACTTCCTATGACTTGTTTATCTACTAATAAAAGGCCTATGTCCATCTGGTTAACAGCAGCCTGGGACATCCTAAATCAATAAGAAATTTTTAAAAAAATGTCACACAGACGTATCCAGGATAACCCTGATGGAGGCAATACCTCAATCAAGTTCACTTGTGACATGACTAAAACTGGTTTGTGGCAAGTTGACAAAAACTGAGCAACACAGCTGTATTCTTAAAGAAAAAGCCCATCCTAACTTAACAGTATTTTGCAAAAGAGAATTTTGTCATTTGTGATATTATAACAGAATCTCTGCTAGAAGATTCAAATTATTCCAGGTGTTAATTCTGCCTGATGTTCAGGGTTTGAGATTAGAACTCTCAGGGTTTCCAGTAGCAATTGTTTTGCTTAATATACTCTAAATCACTGGACTAGTAATCCCAATTAAATGTCTTCTTTTATGAAACAATCTACTTTTGAAAGTGAATATTATACAAAATTGTTTGTGTAAAAAAGAAATGGCTGGTAATTTCATAGAATATACAGAACTGTCCTTCAACACAAACAAATACAATTTTATTTGTAAATAATTACTGTTGTGAAAACAAATGTTTCATACTTAAATGAGAATAGTTCTGGAAATGTTACACACACACACACACACACACACACACACACACACACACACAACAAATATAAAGCCATATCTCCTATTTTGTCATACTTAATTCCAGTTAACTCTTTATATTATAATTTTCTCAGTGTCATTATGATTATGATATCCTCCTTACTTGGGGATACATGTCAGAGTCACTGTAGTAGGACCACATCTACAAAATGCAATGAACGAAAGCAGCAGGTTTGGGTCCAACCTATAGTTGATTGCAATTTTGTTTGTAGACATGATTTTTATTTTAGTAGAAATTATTAACAGAAATGGAGAAAAGACATGTAACACAGCACCAAGGATGACAACCATTTCATTCATAAAGATAGTCACACATACTAAGTGAATCTGCAAAGGGAATGATGTCACAGAAGTGACTGATTTTATAGAAACCATAAGATGACAAAGAGAATATCTTCAAATCTTTCCTATGTAAATAAGAATTCAACTGACCCAACAGCCCACCAACACCTGGATGCATAGACTAGACATTAGCAAAGAGGGCTACAGAAGGCCATGGAGCAGGAGCTAGGAAGTAGGAGTCTATGACACCAAGATGAAGAGTGTCCAGGTATTACAGGTAGTTAAACAAAGTACTTTAGACATTAGTGCACACGCACATGACATTATTTTCTAAGTAACAATTTTTGCAGTGCAGCAATCACATCCTTGTTCCTAAGGCTGTATATCAGGGGATTGAACATAGGGGTTACAACTGTGTAGAATAGAGAGAGCAGTTTATCAGTTCCTGGAGAATGCATGGACTTTGGCCTCAAGTAGGTAATAGTAGCTGATCCAAAAAACAAAAACACTACAAGCAAATGGGAAGAACAAGTGGAGAAGGCTTTTGCCCGTCCTGTGGCTGTTGGCAACTTCAGAATGGTGGCAATGATTTTGCTATAAGAAGCAAGGATCAACATAAAAGGTACTGTAGCAATGAGGATAGTCACTAAATAGACAGACAGCTCATTAACAAAAGTGTCTCCACAGGCCAGCTTGAGGATGGGCGGTAAGTCACAGAAGAAGTGGTTGATTTGATTAGAATTGCAAAAATGTAGAGAGAATATCTGACACGTTTGCCCAAGCTGGAATGGCATTCCACCAAGCCAGGAGCCTGTTGCCAGCTGAGTGCACTTTATTGGGTTCATGACCAAGGGATAGTGCAGAGGGTTGCAGATAGCTACATAGCGGTCATAGGACATCACAGCCAGAAGGAAGCATTCAGTGGCTCCCAGCATAAGGAAGAAGCAGGTTTGTGTGGCACAGGCCACCTTGGATATACTTCTATTCTGAGTACCAATGTTGAACAGAATTCTGGGAAGAGTAACTGATACATAACAGATTTCCAGAGAAGAAAAATTTGCCAAGAAAAAATACATGGGCTTCTGTAGTGCTGGATCAAGCCTGGTTATCACAATTATGAAGCTATTTCCAATTAGGATAATTAAGTAAATTATGGAGAACATTCCAAACAGAAACCCTTGGAGGTTGGGCAGGTCTGAGAATCCCAGAAGGATGAATTGTGTCACTGTGGAGGCATTGTCCTCTGACCTGATCTTTGTGTATTCCATGCTTGGAGATGATTCAGTCCAAAGTGAAAGTTGAATACTGCATTTGGTTTTCTTATAAAACATATAAGCTGCAGATACCACACTCCAAATTTTCTAATTTTCTAAAAGAATAAAAAGATACACACATACATGTTATATGTTCTTTTAAACGTTGAGATAGTGTAACTTTTGCCAGTCAGGATATGCAGTGAATATTTTCATTATTTTGGTTTCTCTATACAGTTAGTATTCTTGGTTGTTTTAGATTTATTATAAAGGCCACTTTTAGTTTTCTTCTCAAAAAAACAAATTCAAAATTTGAGTTAATATTCAGCTTAATAATGATTCATTACTATAATTGACTTTTACTATCTGCCAAAATATTTTGTCGTTATCATAATTAGCTTGAGATTAATTTCACAAATTGTGAATAATACATGAGTATTATTCAATACATTAATAGTACTCAAAAGTATGTGAAAAGTTTCAGGGAATCATATATATTAATATTTCAGTCTTATTCTTCTTTGAGGTTTGATGGTTTTATACGTAGGTTACCATAGTACAACTGTCCATCATACATTGTATGGAATTTAAAACATTTAATTGTGTTTTTTATCATTATACAGACACAAAACCAGTGTTATAATTTTTATACAGATTTTAAAGTTTCTGTTCTTAAATTGGAACTTAGGACAAAATAAAGAATGTTAATATCTTTCTATCTCAGGATGCTGAATGATCAGAAGCTGTCTTACCTTTTCCCATCCATCTGTTAATGTGGTGAGGGAACTGTACCTAAGAGGTACATCTCTACTTTGAATAAACATCTATTGTAGCAAAACTGTGTCCTCCAGAGCTCACTTCATGCTGCTCTAAGCCCACCATAGTCACACAGATAGCTCACTTGTACCATTCTTCCATTGTATGCATTTCTGGGAGATTTAGGCTTGAGAGTTCTGAATGTTCTCATTAATTTTTGTATGCTTTACCTACCTCAGAAAAATGTCTTCCCTTTAAAACTCTTTTACCTCCAATTTCTTACTTTTCAAAACTTCATTATAAGATTTACCAACATTTAGAAACTTGTGAAGCTATTTCATAAATAACAAAACTAAAGCATTCCTTTATCCAAAGTATCATATACTCAACTCATTCTACTCCTCATCTTCCATCTATATATCCTTCTACCTACTCACGCATCCATTTGTCTATTTTCAATAGTAGATACATTTTCTCTTACTGTGTGTAGCCATTGGGCAGTATGTGGGAATAAAACGATCATCCACTCTGTCAGAAAAAACATGACTGTATTACTCTTCTCATTGTATCAACAAATTTTCACATGCAGTGTTATTCACATTAGGATAAATAGGGAAGGTCACTGCATAGAGGAGTTTGGATCAATTGTGTTTTGACAGTGTTCTGCGTGGCTCGTGAAATTCAAAATTTTAGTTCAAACATAGAAGCAAATGGGGAGGATATAAAGATTGAGATTAACCTGGAATTCCTAAGGATTTTGTGATAATAGTAGGAATGTTAAGAAAACAATTATTATTTTTCATCTGTACTATTTCATATTTAATAATGATGTTACAGAAATGATAGAAATTAATCCCATTTTCAAAATGTTTCAAAATTTATTGACAAGAATTTAATATAAAAGTGTGAACTTACTATAACTGAAACTCAAAATTTACAAATACTTTTAGTAAAAGGTGGCAGAGCTAAACAGTCATTTTAAGATCATGAAAGTGTTCCACAAACTTTGTCTCCTTCATTACACTACATAATGCATTTAAACATGTTTCCCTATTTATTTAACCCAGAGGAGTACTATTATAATCAAGCACTGACAAAACTCTACAGCCAGATCATTTCCTTGAAGACCAGGATGTATTATGTGATCCCCATCTGTTGTTGAATATTGGCCTGATAAACTGTCATTGTCACAATATAAGTAATTAATAAGCATAAGGTATGCTTTATGCTTTGGTTTTACTGTGTTTGATTATAGAATAGGATGTGGGCTCTTCTATATTGTAATCTCTGTTGTGTGGCATTTCAGATCATTTCATGAAAATGTATGTTTCTAAAAGACATGTTTTCAAATATATTAGGTAAAAAACATTAGCTGATATTTTGCTTTTTATACTTCTACAAAAATATTGTTTCCATTTTAATGGGGAATACCAATATTTCATTTGAAGAGGAAGCATCACTACATGTTGCATTCATATATGAAATTTCTCAAACAACTAATAAACGATATAAGTAAATAACTTTTGAAATAGAAAAAGCAATATTTTTTCACACTTATTGAATTTTTTCCATTTTAAACTACAGGTTAAGCAAATGAGATTGCAAATTGACACATTTACCTAGAACATACTTACACTTTCCATTGTTATTATTTTGATGTTTTCCAGCTGAATCTCTGGACTTGTCCATGTTAGGCAAGCGATCTACCACTGTGCTACATCCTTAGCTCCTGCACCCATAAGCACCTCCTACCATAAAGCATCCCCAAATCATGCAGAAGATGTCCTATTTTTCTCTTTGAAAACTTCTTAACAATCAATTTTTGCCAAGAAATAAAGCTGAAAGATGGGTAGATAGGAATTATATAAGTATAATATTCATTATATGAAATAATAAAAAATAAATTTGAATAATTGTTAGGGTTTACAGGAAAATATTGTCATTTTTCTTTGACTAAAGATACTTAAGCTTATTTAAATCACATGCCTTGTGAAACATTGAAATTCTTGGATATCAATATTGTAATTATCAAATAATGTAATATTGTAATATGCATAATATCTATGGGAGGTCACTGAGCTAGTATATGAAATAAAATCAAAGGTGGGGAATAAAAGCATATACAAATAAATAAATTATGAAATGTTTTTATTACAGAAATATCTAAGCCAAAATGGAAGACATGTTAATCTGTCTTTAATAATTTTACATTCTTTTGTCACAGACATTAATTAAAAAAAAAACATGAGCTCTTTTGATAACCATAGGTCACAGGCACATTTCAAAGATGTTCATTTAATATTTTGATCATTTATTCATGTACTTAGGTTTTTATGAGATCTGAAATCTAGAACTTATACATGTAAAATAGCTAAATACATGTGTACCTGAAAATCATTTCTCAAAAATGTCATTAAAAATGAAAAATCAATTACTAGTGATTCATGATAACACAAAAGATGATAATATCTTCAGTCATTTTGATAATAATCTCTCCTGCATTAACTTTCATATTTAAAAGGATTTTATATTCTGCACTTAACTAACTAGTAATATCATCCTACAGCTAATCTTAAAAAGCACAGGGAATTATCAATTTGATATGTATCCAAAGTAGAAATATTTAGAATATGATCCTCACCTTTATACATTGACATAAGACAAGTAGTGGTACATAAGTTTGTTTTTAAGCTTAAGTATTAATTTATTTAAAAAGAGGTTAATCACTTTCTAACACATATTACCCACTGTGCTGTTTAATTACGATACTGTCTGCTCTGGGAATAAGTTCCTTCTCCAAATCACTTTCTAAATGAAGAGAATATTTCCCCATGAATCCAAAAACTCAAGAAAGAAAAGCAAAACAAACTGTTAAAGAAGACACAGTTGAGTAAAGTACTCATTTTAGAGTCTAAATATTATAGTTTTATGTTTTCTGATTGTGAGGCCAAGGAATAGTGGTGTATGCCTGCAACCCTGGCACTTGGGAAGCTCAGGGAGTAGGACTGTGCATTTGAAGCCACATAGGGCTCCATGATAAGACTTTGTTTCTAAGTAAATGAATATATGAATAACTCAATATCTTCATTATGTCCCTTGCAGTATCTCATATTTACTAAGAGTTTGAGTAAAATTTTTCTTTCTTTGTAGCCATTTAAATGTTTATGGAATACAAAAAATTATTATAGCTTACATTTAAAACATTACATAATGATTACAAGTGTATTTGGTTTTTTAAAAATACTCCTTTTTACTTATGTGTATAAGTGCAGGAATGGGGCATCAAGGAGGGCATTCAAGGACACTTGAGCTTCTGGAGATGGAGTTATAGGTAATTGTGAGCAGCCAATATCTTGAAGAGTAGCAAGATCTGGTAACTGCTTACCCAGCTCTCCAACTTCTGATAATAAACTATCCCAAATTAATAATAATAATAATAATAATGATGATGATAATAATGATACATGAAGGACAAACATAAAAAGAGACATGCAGTTGTAACTTTCCAAAATTATGTAAAGAGATCAAGGCATAAAGCAATGTGGAAAATCTTTAGGGCCTTTAAGCTAACCTCAATAAAAGCAGTAGGGATTTGATGAATTTAGTATTATTGTTTAGGAGTTACATGGAATAGATAAAATAGAGTTTCATATGCCAGAAAGTTTTTGCAATGATCAAAGTAATATATAATGTTTATCAAACTTGCATATCAAAGAATAGATTAATCACAACTAGTAAATATTAGATATTGAATAAATATGCAGTTCACTTAGCCATGCTATTTAGGGAGTAATAAAGACTATTTCTCATAATTTTGTAATAATAAAAAACTATCTAGATGACATTGATTCATAAAACCCATAAACTGTTATCATTTTTAAAAATAATAAATAATTTATAAAATCTTATTAACTATTAGGGATAACACATTTGTAACAATTCAGAATGAGATAATTCAAGTATTTTAAAAAGCAACATTACAGCACCACTCTCTGCCTGATGAGGATCACTCATGAATTTCAAGTATTTCAGAAAAAGAGATAAATGCCAAATCCTCTTTTGATGTTACACCCTGTGGTGATCAGCCAGCTCTCTATTGATAACTCACTGCATTGGACTTTTTCCATCACAGAAGAATTTGAAGGTTATTCTTGTAAAAACCAGACCTTGCTTCTGCCAATTTTTGATTGTTTGTTTTTGGTTTATTTTTTTGTTTAACTAGTGCATTGAGAATAAATGGATATCTCACATTCATTTTATTCCATCTCCCTGAGATAGTTGGAGCTGTTGGATACTTTAGGGAGTTCATTCATTATTGTATTTTTCTTAGTTCTATTTATCTTCTGCTGTTAATTATTCTACAACATTTTAGTAGTGTCTGGTGACTGCTTTGTTTGAGTTTATTGCTGATTCATTCCTTATTCACTTTTACATCCCCTGGGGTAGGCTTTGCAATGTTTATCATTTGGGTGCTTCACAAACATTTCTACTTTCTTTAGGCAAAAAGCAATAACACGTTGTGCTTTTCAGTCTAACTTAGGAATCTACAAATAGATGTGTTTGGGACTGGCTGATTTTTCTGACTGACAAAACCTTTTGGGATCACTTACAAATTTCACAATGAGTTGGATGTCTAAATCTCACTGATAGGTCTCATGTGTGTGGATTTATTTGCTCCTATGTAAAGCATTTTTTAGGTAAGAGCAAAATACTAATATTAAGTCAGGCTGAGTTATATAAATACTAAGAAGTAAATATCACAAGAAAGTCTTCTAATATTATCAGAGAAGCTATACACATGAGGTGTTAGAAAAATGCTTGCCTAAACAAGAACACCACCAATAGACAACGTAACATAGAATAGGAAAATCTCATGGGGCCTCAAACATAGACAAAGAACTAAAGGCAACTAAGGAATGCTAAAAGCATGAGAAACAGTCTTCTCCAATGAAGAACAAACATTGTTATCCAATAGCAGGTGATCAGCTATTAAATCATACAAATAAATTTATATAAACTTAACAAGTTGTGCATATATATATAATATGTATATTGTGTTGGTTGGCAACAATAAATAATAGAGGGCAAATTTGAATAATAGGCATGGATGGGAATGGTTGAAGAGGGAAAACAAAGGAGGAAAATGATATAAATATATTTTATTTTCAAAATAAAAAAATAATTGAAAACAATTCATTACTGATATCTTCATTCACAATGAATAAAGATTTACTATTTGCTTTATATAAAACTTAAGTAACACTGGACACAAGAAACAAACTGGTATAGCCGTCTTAGTATCAGACAAAACAGACTTAAAACCAAAATTAATTGGAAGAGCTATATTATATACTACATGCTAATTAAAGGAAAAAAACCCAAGCGGATGTGACAACCCTAAACATCTATGTAACAAGCACCAGGTCACCTAAGTTCTTAACAGGAACACTACTACTACTATAGTCACATAATGACCTTCACACAGTGAGATTAGATGACTTCAATACTCCTCTCTTGGCAAGAGACAGATCACCCAGGATAATCTGAAACAGGAAAAAGCTTGCACTAAATGACATCATGACCTAAGGAGACCTAAATGATAATTACATAACATTTCTCCCAAACACAGAGGAAAATATATTCTTCACAATACCTCATGGAACATTTTAAAAAATAGTGTCCATGCATGTGTGTGTGTGTGTGTGTGTGTGTGTACACACATGTATGTGTTTCATGTTACCTAGGTCTTGAGTTACTTGTGTTACCTAGATCTTGTCTGGAGGTCTGAGGACAACTTGAAGTGTTGGTTCTCTGTGCCATAATGTGGGTTCTAGGGATAAGATACAAGTCATCAGACCCAGCAGAAAATATCTTTATACATTACATAATCTTTGAGACCCAGTTGAAAGTAATTTTATTACAGTTTTAAAAATCATTGTAAGGAAATCTATATAGAGTAGTTAGTATATCAGAATATGTATTACAAAAAATCAAATTGTATTACTACATCAAATATTTTTAAGAATGATATTTTACAATAAATATAGATATAAAAATGAAATATTTTTAATTTGGTAATATATACAATACTTAGCATATACTTTAAGAGATACATGTCTCAATTGCAGCCCCATTGCAGGCCAACAGGCAAGACTCCTGCAGGCAGGCCTGTCCCCCACCACTCCGCATCAGATACTGTAATCTACAAGCCCTACTCTGTCCCTCAAACCCAGTCATCCTCCAGGACCACAGCTGCTCCCTGAGACACAGACTCTGCCAGTTCTAAGTGGACCAAGAGTTGAGTAAATGTCCTAGCCAGTCACCCCAGCCTCTAGGCCTTAGGCCCAGAGGCACAACCTGTGTTCCAATACCCCCATCCACTGAAGCCTCAGTTGCAGGCCAGTAGGCAAGACTCCTGCATGCAGTTCTGACCAACACCACCCCCCATTGGACCCTGTTATCTATAAGCTCCCCTCTGTCCCCCAAACCCACCCATGCCCCAAGACCACATCTGCTCCCTGAGACACAGACTCCACCAGTTACAATTGGATCAACAGCTCTGATTGGACGAAGAGTGGTTCCTTGAGAAACAGACACTATTTGCACCAATTGGAGGAAGAGATGGGTAGACACCAGTGCAAGAATGCATTCTACAACATAAAGAACAATATGGCACAACCAGAACCTAATGGTTCTACTACAGCAAGACCTGAACATCCCAAGGTAGAAGAAAATGACCTTAAAATGACTTTATGAAGATGATAGAGGCCTTTAAAGAGGAAATGAAAATTTCCTTTAAGGAAATTGAGGAAAAGACAAACAAAAAATTGGAAGAAATAAATAAATCCCTTAAAGAAAGTCAAGAAAACCAAGAAAAAGCAATCAGACATGTAAAAAAACAATTCAAGACTTCAACATTGAAATAGAGGCAGTAAAGAAGACCCAAAACTAAGAGAATACTGAAAATGGAAAATTTGAGTAAATGAACATGAATTATAGATGCAAACATAACCAACGAAATGGAAGAGAGAATCTCTGGCATTGAAGATACGATGAGGAAATAGATTCATCAGTCAAAGAAAACATTAATGCCAAGAACCTCATAACACAAAATGTCCAAGAAATCTGGGACACCATAAAAAGACCAAACCTAAGAATAATAGAGATAGAAGTATACCAGTTCAAAGGCCAGGAAATATATTCAACAAAATCATAGAAGGAATGTTCCCAACCTAAAGAAGGAAATGCATATAAAGATACTTAGAGAACTCCAAACAGACCAGACCCCTCCCCCCTCAAAAGTCCCCTTGACACATGGAAAAAGGCTAAGCAGCATATAAATGCAGACCCATCAGCATAACACCTGGCTTCTCAATGGAGCCTCTGAAAGTAAGAAATTCCTGGACAGATGCTATGCAGACACTAAGCGATCATACATGCCAGCCCAGACCACTGTACTTGGCAAAACTTTCAATCATCATAGACAGAGTGCACAAGGTATTCACAGACAAAAACAGATTTAAGCAATACCTATCCACAAATCCAGCCCTACAGGAAGCATTAGAAGAAAAAATCCAACCTAAGGAATTTAGATGAACCCACAAAACTACATGGAATCCCACACCAACAATTCCCAAAAAAGGAAAACAGACTCAAACTATTACTGAAACATAATAGAAATTAACAATCACTAGTCATTAATATCCTTCAATATCAATGGAATCAATTTAACTATGCAAATACACAGGCTAACAAATGGATATGAAAAGAGGATCAATCTTCTGCTGCATACAAGAAACAACCTCAACTTCAAAGACAGACACTACCTCAAAGTAAAGAGTTGGGAAAAGGCTTTCCAAGCAAATGTTCTTAAGAAGCAAGCTGTTGTAGCTATCTTAATATATAACAGAATAGACTTCAAACAAATTAATCAAAGGAGATAGAAAGAGACATTATATATTCATCACAGGAAAAATCTATCAAGATGAAGTCTCAATTCTGAACCTTTATGCCCCAAATACAAGGGCACCCACATATGTAAAAGAAACATTACTAAAGCTTAAATCACATACCAAACCCCACACATTAATAGTAGTAGACTTCAATATCCCATTCTCACCAATGCCAGACTGTGGTTGATATATTGTGCACCACAATAAACTTATATAGGGTCAGAGAACAGAACAGTCACTAGATACAGAGGCCAGAAAATGGTGGCACATACACCTTTAATCCTTTCACTTGGGAGGCAGAGATCCATCCATTTAAAGCCACACTGGAAACAGCCAGGCATGGTGACTCACGCCTTTAATCCCAGGAAGTGATGTCAGAAAGTAGAAAGGTATATAAGGCATGAGGACAAGGAACTATAGCTGGTTAAGCTTTTTAGGTTTTTGAGCAGCACAGTTCAGCTGAGATTCATTCTAGTTGAGGACTCAGAGGCATACAGTTTGAGAAAACAGGATCAGCTGAGGAACTGGCAAGGTGAGGTAGCTGTGGCTTGTTCTGCTTCTCTGATCTTCCAACATTCACCCCAATAACTGGCACCAGGTTTGATTTTATTAATAAGAACTTTTAAGAGTCAAGAAGAAGCAAAGTCTCCCAGGAAGAATAGACACCAGGAAATTATCAAATTGAGAGCTGAAATCAATAAAATAGAAACAGAACAATACAAAAAAATTAATGAAACAAAGAGTTGGTTCTTTGAGAAAATCAACAAGATAGACAAGCCCTTATCCAAACTAACCAAAAGACAGAGAGAGAGCATCCGAATTAACAAAATCAGAAATGAAAAGGGGAACATAACAACAGACATTGGGGAAATCCAGAGAATCATCAGGTCACACTTCAAAAACCTCTACCCCACAACACTGAAAAATCTAAAAGAAATGGATAATTTCCTGGATAGGTACCACATACCTAAGTTAAATCAAGACCAGATAAACTATTTAAATAGTCCAATAACTCCTAAGAAAATAGAGTCAGTCATTATAAGTCTCCCAACCAAAAAAAAAGCACAGGACCAGATGGTTTCAGCGCAGAATTCTACCAGATCTTCAAAGAAGAGTTAATACCAATACTCTTTAAATTGTTCCACACAATAAAAACAGAAGGAACATTAAAAAACTCCTTCTATGGGGCTACAATTACCCTGATTCCTAAACCAAACAAGGATACAACAAAGAAAGAGAACTACAGACCGATCTCCCTCATGAACATTGATGCAAAAATACTCAATAAAATACTGGCAAACAGACTCCAAGAACACATCAAAACAATTACCCACCATGATCAAGTAGGCTTCATCCCAGGAATGCAAGGGTGGTTCAACATACAAAAGCCCGTCAATGTAATATGCCATATAAACAAACTCAAAGAAAAAAAATCACATGATCATCTCACTAGATGCAGAAAAGACATTTGACAAAATCCAACACCCCTTCATGATAAAGGTCTTAGAGCGATTAGGAATACAGTGAACATACCTAAACATAATAAAGGCAATTACAGCAAGCCAACAGCAAACATCAATTTAAATGGAGAGAAACTCAAAGCAATTCCACTAAAATCAGGAACGAGGCAAGGCTGTCCACTCCCCCCATACTAATTCAATTTGGTACTTGAAGTTCTAGCCAGAGCAATAAGACAGCATAAGGAGATGAAGGGGATACAAATTGGAAAGGAAGAAATCAAGCTTTTGCTATTTGCACATGATATGATAGTATACTTGAGTGACCCCAAAGATTCAAGCAAGGAACTCATACAGCTAATAAACACCTTCAGCAATGTAGCAGGATACAAGGTTAGCTAAAAAAAATCAGTAGCCCTCCTTTATACAATTGACAAAAAGGCTGAGAAGGAAATCAGAGATACATCACCCTTTACAATAGCCATAAATGTTATAAAATACCTTGGGGTAACTCTAACTAAGCAAGCCAAGGACCTGTATGACAAGAACTTTAAATCCCTGAAAAGACAAATTGAAGATGTCAAAAAATGGAAAGATCTCTTATGCTCATGTAGGATTAACAGTAATAATGGCAATTTTACCAAAAGCAATCTACAGATTCCATGCAATCCCCATCAAAATACCAACACAATTCTTCACAGACCTGGAAAGAATAATACTCAACTTCATATGGAAAAACAAAAAACTCAGGATAGCCAAAAGATTCCTGTACAATAAAACAACCTCTGGAGGCATCACGATCCCTGACCTCAAGCTCTGCTATAGAGCTACATTAATAAAAACAGCTTGGTTCTGGCATAAAAACTGACATGTGGACCAATGGAATTGAATTGAAGACCCTGACATTAATCCACACACCTATGAACATATAATTTTTGACAAAGAAGCCAAAACTGTACAATGGAAAAAAGAAGCATCTTCAACAAAAGGTGCTGGCATAACTGGATATCAACATGAAGAAGGCGGCAAATAGATCCATATCTGTCATCGTGCACAAAACGTAAGTCCAAGTGGATCAAAGACCTCAACATAAATCCAGTTGCTCTGAACCTGATAGAAGAGAAAGTAGGAAGTAGTCTTCAATGCATTGGCACCAGAGATCACTTCCTAAATATAACACCAGTAACACAGACACTGAAAGAAACAATCAATCAATGGGACCTCTTGAAACTGAGAAGCTTTTGTAGATCAAAGGATGCAGTCAACAAGGCAAAGCAAGAGCCCACAGAATGGGAAAAGGTCTTCACCAACCCCACATCTGACAGAGGGCTGATATTCAGAATATATATAAGAACTCAAAAAATTAGACATCAAAATGCACTACAGTCCAATTAAAAATGGGCTATAGAACTAAACAGAGAATTCTCAACAGAGGAAACACAAATGCCTGAAAGATATTTAAGGAATTCCTCAACATCCCTAATCATCAGGGAAATGCAAATCAAAACAACTCTGAGATACCACCTTATGCCAGTCAGAATGGCTAAGATCAAAAACACTGAAGACAGCTTGTGCTGGAGAGCATGTGGAGCTAGGGGAACTCTCCTCCACTGCTGGTGGGAATGCAAAATTGTACAGCCACTTTGGAAATCAATATGGCACTTTCTTAGAAAATTGGGAATCAATCTCCCCCAAGATCCAGCTATGCCACTGTTGGGCATATACCCAAGGAATGCTCAATCATACCACAAGGGCACTTGCTCAGCTATGTTCATATCAGCATTGTTTGTAATAGCCAGAACCTGGAAACACCCTAGATGCTCTTCAATTGAAGAATGGATAAATAAAATGTGGTACATATACACAATGGAATACTACTCAGCAGAGAAAAACAATGACATCATGAGGTTTGCAGGCAAATGGATGGAACTAGAAAAAAGTCATCCTGAGTGAGGTAACCCAGACTCAGAAAGACAAACATGGTATGTACTCACTCATAGGAGGATACTAGAGGTAAAGCAAAGGATGACCAGACTGCTCCTCACAACTCCAGGGAGGCTACCTAGTAAAGAGGACCCTAAGAAAGACACAGGGATCACCCAATGACAGAGAAATGGATGAGATCTACATGATCAAATTGGACTTGATAGGTAGTAATGAAGGACAAGTTTCGGGGGAATGAGAGCTTAGGGGAGCGGGAGATCCCAGCTTGATCAAGAACAGAGAGGGAGAACAAGGTAAGAGATACCATGATAAATGAAGACCCCACAGGAATTGGAAGAAGCAAAGTGCTAGAGAGGTCCCCAGAAATCCACAGAAGTGCCTTCATAATAGACTACTGGCAATAGTCCAAAGAAAGCTCAAACTGACCTACTCTGGTGATCAGATGGCCGAACACCCTATCATGATAGAACTCTCATGCAATGACTGATGGAAGCAGATGCAGAGATCCACAGCCAAGCCCCAGGTGGATCTCCAGGAGTCCAATTGGTGAGAGAGGGGTGGGATTATATGAGCAAGAGATATTGAGACCATGATTGGAAAAAGCACAGGGACAAATAGCCAAACCAGTGGAAACACATGAACTGTGAACCAATAGCTCAGGAGCCCCCAACTGGATCAGGCCCTCTGGATAAGTGAGACAGTTGATTAGCTTGAACTATTTAGGAGGCCCCCAGGCAGTGGGACCGGGACCTGTTGTCCTTAGTGCATGAGCTGACTTTTTAGAACATAGGGCCTATGCTGGGACACCTAGGTGAAGGGAGGAGGGGACTGGAACTGCCTCAACTGAATCTACCAGGCTGAGCTGAATCCCCAGTGGAGTCCTTGCCTTGGAGGAGGTGGAAATCCGTGGCTGATATGTAAAATTAAATTAATTATAAAAATTAAAAAAAATAGAAGTGCCAAGATTCCTTAGGTATGGTTGATCGTATGTAGGCCTGGCTCTGCAGGCAAAGAAACCATATAAATCCTGAAAGCTGCTATTGCATTCAATCAGCTGTTTTACTATCTTGGCTAAATACATCTACAGTTCCTATGTACCAAGTGCCCTTCCCAGTGAAAACACTTATCTATGACTTCTGTGTATATGAATGAGAGAGTACCAAGAGTATATACTGAGAAGTGGAATTTAAGGTGTGCACAAATTTAGATATACCAGCCATTGAAAAAAGTATCTTGATTGTTTCATTTTTTGACCTACCCACAGTATGTAAGTGCTGTAATATGTTCATATTCTTTCCAATATTGTAAATTTTACAGTAAGCTGCTTTATACATAAATGCTATTTTATTCCAGAAAAAAAGAAAATACTGCTTCTATCTATGCCCTACCTGTGGTGGGCAAGGGAGCTGATCCTCCCCCTTAACAGCTGCAGCACTCGGGAGAGTGGGCCCTGAACCTCACCTGGGCAGCACAGCAGAGCTGACCCCACTAACAGGGTGCAGGTGAATCTCCTTGAAAACACCTATTGTGGGAGATGTGGCCCTCATCTGCCATAATTTTTTGTGGGGTGGAGAGAGATTCCCTTCACCCTATCTCTTGCTGCCTGTAATGGGATGGAGAGCTAGCCCTGAGGTCAGAAGAACAGGAGTGCTGTCCCCTTACCAGCTCCAGTACTCAAGAGAGTGGCCTCTGCATCTTGCCTGGGCAACACAGTAGAGCTGGCCCTGATGTGGGAGTGCAGACCTTGAAGACTTGAAAGCAGGAGAACTGGCCCTTCAGCTTCCCTGCTCATAACTGCAAAGGGTGAACTAGCTAGGGCAATGCCTGAGAGCTCACCTTGGGGTAAGGTTGGGGAGAGCTGGCAAGCTGACCAACTACCCAGACCCAGAACCAGGGTTTTGTGTTGTCCCACCCTAAATCCACACCAACTATGAACTGCGGGAGCATATAAAGGGGCTGGACCTACAGATTCAAAGTTGCAGGATCTCCATGTCACAGGGCAAGAACAGGATATCCAAAAGGAGTTCCAATGAGGGCCCAGCATCCATAGTGTAGCAGAAACCATAGGTCTCTGACAGGACCAATGACAGACTCTTCAATGAACACTTGCAGTATAGATATATGGATGAAAGTGTTTACTGTGTGACTCTCTGAGTCATACTACAACTTCCAAGATGAGAGTTTTCCTTTTTTCCTCTCTTTCTCTTAAACTATATATATATATATATATATATATATATATATATATATTTGAAGCATACCACTAAATAAACAATTCACTTAATCGGGATTACTTTATTTTATTTTATTTTATTTTTCTTCAAAAGTTATTTTATTTTTTGAATTTATTTTATTTTATTTTACAATATAATTTAACTTTACATATCAGCCATAGATTCCCCCGTTCT
>CABHPQ010168691.1:0-12898 GCA_902168405.1 Peromyscus aztecus
AACTTCTCCGCTGACTTGTCCTCGAGCTCACTCTGCTTCTGCCAACTCAGCCCCTCCGTCTAGAGAAGTTTGTCATTGAAGGTGCAGCTTGGACTCTCCACCCGGTTCTGTGTCCTTCCAAAATGTCAGTTTGGTTCTTTGTTTTATAATGTTTTTTCTCTTTACTTTTGAGACAGGGCCTCAATACATTGTTTTTGCTATCTTAGAATTCACTGTGTAGGCCATGTTGGTCTCAAACTTACAGAGATCTGCCTGCCTCTGCCTCTTGAGTATTGGGATTAAAGGGGTACACCACCACTTTATTTTAGTAACACTCGTTTTATAATTTCTGTCTCCTTATTGATACTCCTTTTTGATGAGATACTGTTTCCATATATTCAGAAACAATAAGACTTGTTTAATAAGAGTGTTATTATAACAATCTTCAACTGTGCCTCTTCTCCCTGTGGCTCCTGGCTGGTCTCTGCCTACATGTTTAGAAGCCATGAGCCTACTACTCCTGTGCCGTCTCTATTTATGTGTACAGCACAGGTGATGTCCATGCTAGACTAGTTTCCAACTCAACCATTTCTCCTGCTCTGTCTTTGACTTGGGGTCATGAGCTGTAGGGTCAAGGGGAGAGCTCCCTTCCACGGACACCAAGCATCGCATCAGGAAAGGAAGGTGAACAGGTTCCATCCACACGCGCATGCTCATGGATATGATGCAAGATAGAAACTCAAAAGAAAGGCAAGCAGGTGGAAGTTTCAAGTCTCTCTTCCCAGAGGGAAATGGAGCCAGAATTTGGGCATTGGCTATTTTAGAAGGCTAGTAAATGATTTTGAGGAGAAAGGATTGAGCCCAAAGAGCACACAATGGCCTGGGAAGAAGTTCCTCTCCTGGGGGGAGGCAGGTTAGAGCATGGTGAGGGACAGAATTGTACCTTGAACAAAGTTAACTTCTGTCTGAGATAAAGTCTTTGGGTGACCTCTCAGAGGCACCCTCAGAAGAACAGATCAAAGTCTGTCTGGGCTGGGGACTTTGAGCCTCTTTGCCAGTGGCTAATCTTTCCTGCTCTTTGATGAGATTCCTAGGAAGGGGGCTTAAGAGAATGACATTTCTTTTGCAAGAACTTTCCTCCCTCTGGTGAGGGAACTTCAGAGACAGCCCCTCCCTGGGTGCCTGGGGTGGGGACAAAAGAAGGTTAGAGAATCCTTGCTTCTGAGGCAGCATCCACACCTTCGAATATCTTCAATTCAAAAGCACAGAGCACACCAAAGCACTGCACTTCTGGAGTGTTCTTTCCTGAACCCAAACAGAGCCTCTTTAGGCATCTGTGTCTTCAGGTTGCTCGTCCATTTCTGTTCTCCAGTATGGGAGGCTATTACGAAAAATGCTGCCACAAGTATTTGAGAACGCAAGTCATATTTCTCTTGGGTAGAAACATGGGGGTGAGCCTGCTGAGTCACGTGATGTTAATGTGTATTCAACTGGGTAAAAAGTTTCACAATCATTTTCCCAGTTGGCAGTACTAGTTGAACTTCTCACCTAAAATGTTTGAGAGTGGCCCTGGCTCTCATCCTTGCCCTGGGAACTGTCAGAATGCCTAACGTATTCATCCTAACTGGAAGACAGGGAACACCAAATTAGCTCTCATTTTCATTTTCTTAATAACAATTTTGGACGCATCTTAATCTTACTATTTGCCCTCCATATACCTTCTTAGGTGAGATGTCTACCCAAATATTTGTGTGTGGGTGGGTGCATGGGTGTGTACAGGTGCACATGCGTCTGTGTCTGTGTGTGCCTGTGGAGGTCAGAGGACAGCCTTGGGTGTCAATCTTCAGGCTCTGTCCACTTTTTTTTTTTTAAATTTAAGAGACAGGGTTTTCTTATTGGTCTGGAATGTACCAAGAGTCTAGGCTGACTAGCTAGGGAGACCTAGGGATCCACCTTTCTCTGGTATTACAAACGTCACCATCATGTCTAGCATTTTTTTAATGTGGGTTCTGGGGATCAAATTCAGGCCCTTGTGCATCTCTCCAGCTCCTTTCCTCCTTTCTTCCTTTCTTTTTCTCAAGACAGTGTTTCTCTGTGCAACCATGGCTGTCCTGGAACTCACTATAGACTAGGCTGGCCTTGAACTCAGAAATCCACCTGCCTCTGCTGGGATTAAAGGCATGCATCATCATACCTGGCGTTTGTTCGTTTCTTAGCTACTTGGTTGGCTTTCACTGTTGACCTTTTCACAGCTCTAGGTATATTCTAAAGTTGTATGTTGATATCCATGTATAACATCTGGCCCCAAGACTCTAGTATGGTCCCACTGAGCTCCTTGCTTCTATACCTACAATACAATGTTTCTATTGTGCATAGTATCTCTATCTATGTATGCATCTATCTGCCCACATCCACATGCACACACACACACACACACACACACACACACACACAGAGAGAGAGAGAGAGAGAGAGAGAGAGAGAGAGAGAGAGAGAGAACCCTTTGGCTTAATTCAGGAAACATTTTTTCTCTGCCCCTCTTCAGACTTGATCAGTTATAGCCCCAGAAACTTAGAAACTCATTTTTTAATAGATGTGGATTAAATTAAGAAATACATGAGAATTTTTGAGTGGCAAATCAATCACATGTTCCCATAAGCTATCAAAAAATGCAAAACTATGTGTTTAGAAAGGCTGTTTGCTGTTTTTGGTAAATCTCTCCTTCATTAAGAGTCAAAATGTTGCTCGGCACAGCCATTGCTTAAAGTGTCCTATGCTCTGGAGAAATGCAGCCTCCATTAAGAGGCCTGTACAGCAATTTCAAGTGGGCATTTCTGTCTAGCAGATATGGAACACAATGAAGGCCAAGTCCAGGGAAAATCACCAGGGTACAGTGCACACACACCCCTGCCCAGAGGTGGTGAAAATATCTTATTTAATTGTGCCACACCTCCCTATCTGCAGAACTGCTGGCAGAATCTTCTTGAACACACAGAATCAACTTTCAATGGCAATGTGTGTGAAAAGCAATTGCAACTTCTTAAAATTCTCTTATGCCAAGCAAAAATAAAAATGAAACTTGGCCACTTTTTTTTTAATTCACTGATTAAGACAAAAAAATTGTTCTCGTTTCAGTATTAGGGAATTAAAACCTCCCTTGAGACTTCCTCTGCCCTGGGCGAGGGTCCATCTGCCCATTGCAACAGCCTGGCCAGCTTGCATGCAGAGATTCCCCCGTGAGCTGTGATCTGAATAACTTCACACTGTACTGGCCAGGGCCCAGAATGAAATGCTTGGGCCTTGAAATCATTACCCAAGGAATCTAAAAATAGGACTGTCAATTAATATGTGAGCGAGAAGAGAAAACGCATGTAAGATGTATAGCTGCTGCGACTGAGCTTCCAGCCTCGCATGGCTGAGAATTTGGACGACATAAAAGCAAGAGAATGGCAGCTTGGTGGGTCTCTCGGAAAGCTGAGGAAGCCGACGGCGTGGGCGTGTGGCGCCCTTGTGAGTGTGTGGTCCCCAGTGTGAACGTGCAGAGCGAGGCTGTGTGATTTCAAGACTGGATGTGAGGCTGTGGCTGATCCACACAAAACTGCTTTATGGTTTAGACAATAGCACCCCCGCCCTCCATACAGGCATCACTAGAAGATTCGGAAAGGATGGGTGGAGGTCAGATGCACAGGCCTCCGTGCAGGTTGCCTAGGCTTCTCAGTAACGAAGTAGGGGGGATTTACTTTTACTTATTTTCCCATTTCTCTGTGTGTCCGTGGGCATGTTAATGTTTTCGTGTGCCTGTTCTGTGGAGACGGGTGGTTGCTGTCAGTCATCTTCCTCTATTGTCTCTGTTTTGAGACAGGTCTCTCACTGAACCCAGAGCGCACCTAGTAGGTTGAGCAGGCTGGCCAGTGAGCCCCAGGGACCCTCCTGTCCCCAGTGCTGGCTTTGTAAGAGTGTGCCACCGTGCCTGGCTTGTTATGTGGGCTCTGGGGATCAAACTCGGGTCCTTCTGCTCACATGGCAAGGACCTTTACTAACTGAACCATCTGCCTAGCCTCTAGATTTAAAAAAAAAAATTTAATCTTAATTTTAATTTTTTTTGAGAAGAAGAAAGGGGAGAAAAGGAAGGAGGGAGTGCGGAATGGAGGGAGGAAGGAAGAAAGTATGTATTAGGGGTGAGAACTCGAAATAGGCAATGAGCACTCTGCCAAAACACAATTGTTATTTTCTTCAGTGCTCAGAAGAACTGGAAATCCCTTCAGAGAAGAGAGCTAGAACAGAAGCTAATTACATCATTTGCATTTGCATATAATTGGTATGCCTTCGGGCTAAGACAATAAAATCCGTGTTCGTTAGAGTTCTTGCTAAGGCATGATGCATTTCAGACACACTGTGTATCTGTAGGTGTCAAAAGTTCCCTATGGCATCCTTGGCAGCTCTCAAGTGGATAGAGGTTGCTTTTGAACCAGCCTGAGCTTCGCCAAACCAAATAACCTTGGGCATCTGACCTGGAGGCCTGGCTTTCTCTCCAGTCGAGGGGGATGAAAAGCCTTCTCAGAGCTATCCTCCTCTCTCCCCCTCCCGCAAAGAAATGAAATCACATGTTTGGAGGAAGGTGTTCTGTGAGTTCATTTTCGGCAGCAGTCTCCAGACAGCCCACGATGCTGTGGTCTTTCTGAGCCCATGGACCGCCGCACCAGGGGAATTATGAGGAATGGATTATGCCCGGAGCAGGTGGGAGAATCAAGAGCCTGAGTAGCTTAAGCTTTGTCCCACCCAAATGAGTGACCTGATTCTCATGTGTCATCCAGCTTAGTGGTGCTCCGGGGCCACCTGCCAAGTGCCCTACTCTGTCCACATACATACTGGATGCCACAGAGCACACACTGTGAGAGAGAATCCAGACATGGCCTAGAAGGACCATCTCCATTTACGCCAGCTTAAAACCCCCACATCCTGGACTTCTGAGAGACAAGGTCTAGAATCAGCAGGCTGGTACTGGGGTTGAAGAGACTAAATGCTGCCCTGTAAGGGCCCTGGCTCTGTTTTGTACTGCCCTGCTTACTTTGTGATTACCGCGCCTTACCACAGTCCCCTCCACACCGCCAAGCTCCAGCCACTACCGCCTCTGCTGATCTCTCCATCACCTGAAACTGGCCTTGCTGATTCACATTATCACTATAAACTGGGTCCCCAACCCCTGACCGTGGACCCAGGGAGCTGATGGAGCCTAACTATGAAGGCCCAGGGTTCTCCATCATGCTCTGCTCTTTGAAGTATGGAACTCTTTTTTTGTCCTTTGTTCAAGGACACACACACACACACACAACTCATAAACTTGAGCGAGGTCAGGCTCGAGCCCAGCCCCACCAGGAGTCCCCACAACTTCTCTAGTCCATGGACTTCACGGTGCACTCGGGTGGCAGGGAAGTAGCCTGAACTATGGATTTTACAGAGAGAAAGAAAATCCCTGTAAACCTCAGAGAAGTCAACATAAGAAACAGAACTGGGGGACATGACCCACAGAGGAAAAGACACCACTGTCATTTATGGGTGTACTGAGGTGTCATGGAAGCACCCAGAGGGACAGACATGTGAGGAGTTCATAGCAGGGAGGGCTGAGGAGGCGATCCCAGGTGCTTTGAGCCATGCTGCCCCAGCCCTCGGAGAACTGAGAGCTGCTTCTCTGTGGACTCCAGAACCCCTTTCCTGATAGTACCTTCTCCACTTACAGGACCCTGGTCAAGTCCCTTAACCTTTTCACACTTGACTTTGCTCATTCTAAAATGACAATATTCCCCTGAGAGGTATTACTTAAGCTCACAAAACACCACAAGTGGCTATTCTTCTTATTTTTCCATAGGAACAACAGAAACTTAGAGAGGTTCAGTCGCTTGCCCGAGGTCACACAGCTAACAAGCTGCCATACTGGGCCACCAGCTGGAGGCCATACTGAGCCACCAGCATCAGGCTTTCTTTCAGTGCCTCCGGATGGAAGCGCTCTCATGCCTGTCCTACTGGACACGGGGGATGATTCCTGTTGCTAGCTCCAGCCTGGCTTACAGGCACCAGACTGTCACTCCACAGAGAGTTTCGGGAAGGAGAGACTGACCTTGTACTGGGAAAGCAGGACACGGCGCAGGTTCCTGCTGTGTCATTCGGGTACTATTCAGGCCACACCGGGTGCCTCTCTACAGAGGCTCTTTGCAGGGCACCCCCAGTGAACAGCCCCCACTGTCCTCTGTGCTTGGCGGCCCACAATATATGTACGTATGTGCGTGTG
Source organism: Peromyscus aztecus (assembly GCA_902168405.1). Taxonomy (NCBI): domain Eukaryota; kingdom Metazoa; phylum Chordata; class Mammalia; order Rodentia; family Cricetidae; genus Peromyscus; species Peromyscus aztecus. The sequence goes on from CABHPQ010168691.1 coordinate 6,266, forward strand.
TGGTATGTGCACACGCTTCCTCACTGTCTACCCACTCCCACCATCCCCAGCACTCTGGAGGATGCACTTTACTCCTTATCAATGCAGATTCCAACAAAACCAAAGAGGCAACTGAAGTGTCATGGAGGAAAGAAGAAAAATGGCTGGGCAGGGAGCGCGAAGCTCCATTCTGCCCCCATCTCTCTGTCTCCCTCTTTGAGAATCTGGCACTGGGAACATAGCTCTTGCTTGCCAGGGACAGAGCAGCAGAGACTTGGCCATGGTCTCAGCCAGATGTCACTCTCATCTGGCGGCCTTGGCTAGCTCGGTGTTTGGAATGAACAGCCCAAACACGGGGCAGGCGGGGCCCCTGTGGGGCTGTGGGCAGAAAAGCTGAGCCCTGGCGATGCCCAGAGACATCTCTCTCCTTAAGGTGCAGGAAGACAGCAGGAAAGAGGATATCAGAAGGTCAGCCGCCTTCCCTCCTGACCCCCTCTTCTCCTCCTGGATCCCTATCTAAGCTATGGACACAGCCATAGCTTGTTATTTGCCAAGAGACCAGACTCACCTTACCAGAGGAGCAGCTCCCAGAAGCCTTGTGTGTCTTATGTACACGGACCCCACTCAGGAAAACAGATAGAAGGAGTCAAGAGTGGCTCAGCCCCTACATCTGGATCCCTGGGGCCCCTGCAGTTCAACCTTTGTAGCCTCACTGGGAAGCTATGGAAATCCAGTCTTGTGCTGTATCAAATGCATGAGCAAAGAGCCACACACAGTTCCACTACCATGAAGGAGAGTGAGTCGGACCTGCCTGGAACAAGGACCCACTAGATTCACAGTCTGTCAAATGCTGAAGGGTCCCAGGCTGAGGGGTGTGTGGGGGGGCGGGGGTCCCAGAACCCTGTAGGGTTCTGAGAGGAGCCTGGCTGCACCTGCAGCCAGAGGCAAGGTAGCTCAAAACAGAGTGCAGGCTGATCTGTGTGTCAGTGAACACATCAGCATGTGCAGGGGGCGGCACCACGTGCTGCCTGCCAACAGGCCCACTTTGGTCACCATCTGCAGTGGAGAGTGGGACACCTGTCAGAAACAGCTGCTGACGGCAGATCGGAGGTGGGGGGTGTGCTTTGTGGTGGCCCGGAGCTGGGCACGATGCCGGCCCACAAGAATGCCAACTGTGTGCCTGGTGTGGAGGGAGGCAGTGAGAGAACCCTGTTCCACACTTTCCACACAGGCAGGGTGCCCACCACCACTTCCTGCCTCCCTGGACATAGGTTCTAGCCTCTTGTCACTCTCATGGGCAGAAGAGACAGTAGAATTCCCTGTGGGGAAGGAGAAAGTCCAGAACCATCCTGGGGAGAACCCTAGACCTCCTGTGGTGAACACCCCAAGTGTCTCTGCAGAAAAAAAAATGGCACTGGGCATCTTCCTGGCTCTGTAGGAAAGGGTGCCCCCATGTGCGTGGCACTGAGGTGATGGGTTGGACCTTTTCCTTTATGGTCCACCCTGGGGTGGATGTTGATCTTCCAAAGTATCAGGGCTCTTCTTTTTAAGTAAATGAAGTTCACTTTATCAGCATAAAATAAAAACTCTAATACTGTAACGGCTTTTAGTGAGAAATCTTTCCAAGTGAGTTACACACACCACCATCTGTCATGCTTTCCACCAGCCACCAAGTCTTTATGTGTTCCTCATGGTAAGTAGCCACGGCTCATGGGCATGGCCTACTCTGCTTCTGTTAACCCCAAATCATCCTCAGTAGTAGGTGTGGCTTTTATACCTCTTCCCCAGATAGGAGGACTGGGCTGTCAAGGGCACAGGGACTCAGAGGTCACAGGGCTCAGGTCCAGCCAGCTGTTGTTACTTCCTCACATCTGTGTCCCAACACATCCTAAATTTGTAGGGCCTCAGTGAGTGCCTGTGATTATGAGAACACACTGGGTTCCCTGGTAATATACTGAGGCTACCAGAGTGTGGGATATAGACTGTGGCCTCTGGCTTTTCAGGGCCCTCTGATGACTGGCCTGCCTTCTGAAGGTGTGACAGCCCAGGGCAAAGCCCACATACCAGGCAGGAACAACTATAACCGTATTAGAGGTACTACCTGTCTGGGCCCTCTTAGCTTCCTTTGGATCTGGCTCACCCCAACAGCCACGGGGTCTATAGGGCCCTTCTGAAGAGCAGGGACCCCAGCATCCCTGTGTCCAACTAGTTCAGCACAGGCCTTGGGCTGTGTGAAGACAGGGTACTCTCCCTCTCACAGCGGGCCATAGGATTTGCCCTTGTGACTGGGTGTGCCACTTAGGGATGTCACACAGTGAGACATCTGGATTCTAAACTTCACACATCTGCTTTCTCTCCATGCTGTGGCCACTGTTCCTTTCATCTTGGGTGCCAAGTTTCCAGAACCTTTCCCGAACAGCCCCAGAACATTCACACCTGTGGCTTCTCATTCATAGGGACTGGAGAGCAAGAATCCCCAGCTTCATGTGAGCAAGTACCCAAGTTCCATGCAGGAACTAAGTATGGTGGCTCTGAGGCACAGGCCTGGTGACTTATTGTGTGGTTGCTCTGAAGACAGTTTCTTTCCAGATCCTTGACCTCACTCTGTTAACCAGGACATGCTTTGGCTGTGGGTTCTGTGGGCAAAGACTTCAGTAGATCTGATGTTCTCTTCGATCCTCAGAAACAAACCGTTCTAGATAGCGGGAGCAACCAGGCTTATGACCTACCAGGGTCATATGCCATAGGAAGGGAAAACAAATGCATGTTTTAAACCCTGAGTTTGGAAAATTCCTTAATGCTTCTATATTGTGAAAGGAACTCACCTTTGATACCGTCAAAACATATTCTCCCAAGAGCTTGTGGGCCACTTGCAACTAAGCATTTTGTGCAGAGGGGTTTCCCCAGCCTGACCATGCCTATGTTGGGACAAGGGTTCTGTTGCTGATAATCTCACTGCTTTTCTGTGCCTCTCTCCAAAGCTAGCCGCCATCTTTGGAAATGAACACTAGAGGCTGCCAGTTGCTTCCACTGAGCAACCTAGGCTATGGGACAGCACATATCAAGGACATTATATGGTTGCTCATTTGGAATGATATTGTGCAAAATGCAGTTTCAGAGCTTCCCACCTCAGGGACGACTATGGCAAGAGGAAGCTCCATGCACAGGGAAGACTTTCTACCCAGAAAGAACTACTGGTTACAAGAGACCCACCAACATTACAGCTTCCTGTAGTAACAGAGGCCCCTCAGGACTCTCCACCATGCCCTGATGGGAGCCTGAGAACCTGACAAAGATAGATGCACTCCATAAGGGAGCAGTTCTCAACCTGTGGGTTGTAACCCCTTTGGGGGTCACCTATCAGATATTTACATTACAATTCATAACAGTAGCAAAATTAGTTACAAAGTAGCAATGAAAATAATTTTAGGTTGGGAATCACCATAACCCCAGGAACTGTATTTAAGGGTCACAGCCTTAGGAAGGTTGAGAACCACTGCCATAAGGGCTTCTTCCTCAGTTTAGGGGCAACTCCATATCAGCTAAACGCTTGGGAATGGGAAGGAATTAAGCCCAGTACAGCCGAGGCAAGGGGAATCATGGAGAGAGTGGATAGCAGCTCTCAGCTACAGCCACGCTCGAGATGCGCTCCAGATGGGAGAGCCAATAGATCTGAGCAAGGGCCTTGCATGTTCAAGGTCTGCACTGTCTTCCTCTTTACTTCACATAATGTTGCCCTTTTGAAGGATTTAAGTGTGAAATCTAATACATTAAGTACGTTCACAGTGTTGTGCAGACATCACCATTTCCAGAACCTTCCCATCATCCCAAACAGAAACTGTACTCATTAAGCAATGCTCCCATTCCACAGCTCCTGGAATCTCAATTCCATTCTCTGCCTCAATGAAATCTGCCCACTCCAGCTTCCCTGGTAGCTGGATTGTATGATGTCCTTTTGTGTCTGACTTATTTCATTTTGTATCATGACTACATGGGCCGTTCATATTATAGCACGCATTTAAATTCCATTCCTTTTCAGGCTGAATATTGCTCCATTGCACATGTAGGCCACAGTTCTTTTTGTTCATATGTTCATCATTAATGGACAATTGGGTCATTGTTCGTTTGACTATTGTGAATGACATTATATGGGTCATTATACACCTGTATGCCTGTCACCTGTGCCCTGTGAATCCCTGTGTATCAATGATTGAGTTCCCATGTCCAGTTTCTTTGAGTAGATACGTAGGAGTGGAAGGGCTATATGTCCTGTGACGTTTCCTGGGGAGACTACTCAAGAAATGTCTATTCATTCCAAACAGAGAGGCCAACAACAGAACAAAGGAAGGAGTCCATCCAACTCCATCTTGGTGACCCAGTGTGCTTACTGAACATGCATGAGTATAGGCAGCTACACCGCTGAAGACTGCCATGGACAGCTTATGCAGGTAGCTACACTATGGAGGAGTTCCCCACTCGACTGTTTGCCTCCCCATGATGGTTCATTTTGTCAAGTTGGCAGAACCCAGAATCACCTAGGAGAAGGGCCTCTGAGAACACCCATGAGGGATTATCTTAATCTTAACTATGTTCATTGGTGTGGGAGGACTTGCTCACTGTGGGCTGCATCATTCCCTAGGCTAGGAGTCTTGGACTGAATAAGCAAGGGGAAAGCTAGCTCAACACTCATAAGCCTTAACTCACTGTTTTCTTCCTCTTGACTGTGGACAGAATGTGACTAGCTGCCATCTTGATTCCCCCACAGTGATGAACTATACTCGAGCTGTGAGCCAAATAAATCCTTTCTATCTTAAGTTGCCTTAGTCAGGGTATTTATTTTATTTTATTTTTTTATTTTATTTTATTTTTTTTTTGGTTTTTCGAGACAGGGTTTCTCTGTGTAGCTTTGCGCCTTTCCTGGAGCTCACTTGGTAGCCCAGGCTGGCCTCGAACTCACAGAGATCCGCCTGCCTCTGCCTCCCGAGTGCTGGGATCAAAGGCGTGTGCCACCACCGCCCGGCAGGGTATTTATTTTTTATCATAGAAACAGAAAAGAAACAGAGACAATCATATACATGGGGGTGTTGAGGAACCTCATGAGAATAACATGAAGACTCCTGACCCTCCCCAGTCTCTTCAGGAGGGAAGGTTAATAGGCCTAACGGCCCAAGGAACCTCATGCTGGAGATCACAGCTGCTCTGGGTTCAAGATGGCAAGCATTATGTCCAACCAAGAGGGACCATCTGAACAACAGTGAGATGCAGGAACTCAATGTTTTCACTTTTTGAGGAACTGCCTAACAGAGGGGAGTGCCTTCTTGTATTGCCATCTCAGTATGCAGGTGTCTAATATCTGTGCCTCCTCCCAACACGTCTTGTCCTCTATCTTCTGCATCTTAAAATACCATCCATCCTTGAGGCTATGAGTACCTCACTGTCATTTTGATTTGCACTTTTTCATTTTCTTAATAAGCACATTCTCTAACGGGCTTATCAGGTAATTTGTATCTTCACTGGTGACATGTCTATAACATTGTTTTCTTTTTCTTTCTTTTCTTCTTAATGGTGAGGACTGAAATCAGACACCTGGACACACAGGGCAGGGTCTCTGCTGCTGACCCACACTGCCCATTTCTAAAACGGGTTATTTGTATTTTTTCTTGTAGAAGGGGAGGTGTTTTCTCTATAACCTGGAGACTAACTCCTTATCAGACACATGGTTTGAAAATCCTTTTACAGCACGACAGTGGTGGTGCACGCCTTTAATCCCAGCACTCTGGAGGCAGAGTTTGAGGCTTGGTCTGATCTACAGAGCAAGTTCCAGGACAGCCAGGGCTATATAGAGAAACCCTATCTCAAAAAAGAAAAGAAAAGAAAGCGATCTCCAGGGATGGGAGGAGCTCCCAGTGCTCCTGATGAACCAGGCTCAGCTGCTATGATGCACTGTATCCTCTGAAAGTGGGAGCCAAAGCCACCCCAGGCATGTTGCCACAGGAACACAACACCCTGGTGGAAATCAGTTGACCATACATTTGAGTCGTGTCCTCCTAAAGCACTCCTTAGCCTTCTTCTCACATCCCTGCCATCTCAGCAATGACCCCCTCGACAGGGTGGTAATGGTTCATCCGGGACATTTCTCAACTAGACTGCCATGGCCTGCAGCGTGGAGGCCCCAGAAGCAAGTATAGGGTTCAGACTCAGCATGGATCCACAGATTTATTTCTTCTCGCACATCTGTTCCCACTCCTCTGTTTTCCCTTCTGTCAGCCACACCATGGGAACCTTGATATTCTTAGCTCTGGCCTTGCTCACTCACCACACACACACACACACACACACACACACACACACACACACACGCGCGCGCGCACACGCACGCGCGCGCACACGCACACACCTACATACAAGAACATGCATGTACACATAGGAGAACATGCATGATCTGAATTGGCTCTATGTCATGGAAATCTCAAGACCCTATCTCTGATTGTTGCTCATTGTCTCCTTGCCTCTCTTCCGCAGAGGCTGTTACCATTTCTCACATTGTCCCAGCTCTGCCAGGCCGGGCCAGCCTCTGCCCCTCCTGCAGAAGGACCCTGTAATGTGCCAGTCTACACACACACACACACACACACACACACACACACACACACA
>CABHPQ010168691.1:12998-42878 GCA_902168405.1 Peromyscus aztecus
AAGAGAGAGAGAGAGAGAGAGAGAGAGAGAGAGAGAGAGAGAGAGATTCTTTTTCCAGACTCCAAAGCTTCTGGTCCCAATCGTTTTAATCCTCATGCCTTCTCCCATCATTTCCCTTATCAGGTCCTCACACTCCTTCTCCACCCTGTGTTTCCAGAGCAGTTCAGCTGTCACCTCCTGGGTGATGGTCCCAGATTGCCACCAGTACTGTGCACCTGAAGCAAAGCTGTGTCCTTCCTACATGCTGTAGTTTATTGGCCTGAAAGCGACACTGATGACCAGTACTGCTATCCGGCCTCGGAACCAGCCCAACCCCACTGTCACCGCCTCTTACACTGTGGTGGGTGGAGACCCCCACAAACCACTCAGCCCAGGAGATCTTGTACGCGGCTCGTCTTGGTTTTGTCCATCTCTTCCCCTGGCTGTGGGGCACTCGAGGACAGGGACTGTCCTCTTTTCACCTTTGCGGCCCCAGCCGGAACCTGGCACACAGCAGGTGCCGATAAATATTTGCTAAATAAAGGATTGCATGACTTCAAACTCGGCTTCTAAAGTTCTGCAGCCCTTGGAAAATTCCACAGTGTAGGCAGCTGCTCTTGTCCTCTGTGCAAATAGGCACTTTATCAATCCAAGGCTGGCAGCAGATCTGCTGAGCCCAACTCGAGCCTCGGGCTTCTTCCCAGAGCAGTCCCTCCACTCAAGCGGGGCTGCATCTGCCTCCCCTGATAGGTGCTTCTGCCAGGAGCCAGAAAAAGCTTGACGCAGCCCTCCCCTTCCCAGTGCTATTTTCAAAGCGGATTCAGAAGGAATGGTGATATTTTTTGCCCTTAAGAACAAGACAACTCCTTTGACATAATAAGGTTAAAAAAAAAGAGAGAGAAAGAAAAGAAAAAGAAAGAAAGAAAAAAAACCCTCCATCGCATTTCCTTTCAGCTGGGTGGAAAAAAACCTCAGTCTCCAGTTCCAGCTGGCAGGCTGCTGGACTCTCGCTTCTGAGGAGAAGGGGAGCGGAAAGATCAGCCCTGTGCAGCTGAGGAATTATTTTTGGCTGTGCAGCTGGTGAGGAGTTGCTGGCAGCAGGCAGCATCTCCTTAGCACCGAGGCAGGGGCATGACACTGCACGGGCAGAAGAGGCCCCTTTGGGGCTGAGAATCACACTCTCCTATTGATGGCACTGACAAGTTGGATTGACTCAGGGCAAAGGAATCCCAGGGGATGACCTCTGGGTTCCGAGGATCTGAGGGATCCTGGGGAGAAAGGGATGTTTACTGAAACAATGGCTCCAGGGAATCCTGCTGCTGCGCTTGAGGAGATTCCTCTGTTGAAAGAGAGAGGAGACTTGTTACCTTGCACTGAAAAGGCAGGACAGGTGAGGGAAGTGCCACAAAGTGCCACAAAGCCAGAATCCAGTTTTGTCACCATGAAGGGAACAGTCCCTACCATAGAGGTATCTGACTAGGAGATGGTAGTCAGCCCGTTCACCCAAGTGTGGACTGCCAATCCACCAGGAGGGTCGTAAGAACCTCCTTTGGGCTGAGTGAGAGGAATCCAGCTTCTTCAATTTGGCGGGGGTGGGGTGCACTGGAAGACAGTGTAGGGAGTCAGGAAGACCACTTTATTTTTCTTGAAATAGGGTCTCATGTATCTGGGGCTAGCCTTGAGTTTGTTATGCAGCTGAGGATAACCTTGGACTTCTGATTCCCCCAACTCCACCTCCTCAGTGTGGGGATCACAGGCATGCGCCACCACGTGCATCATCATACCTGGTTTAGATGGTGCTGGGGGTGGAAAGCAGGGCTCCAGGCATGCTAGGCAAACACTCCACTAACTGAGCTTCTTTCCTAGCCTGAGACTCACATTTTTAAAGAGCCCCCTAAAAGTAGATTTCTATACAGAACTTAAAAGATCAGTTTTCTTTGATCAGAAGCACAGCATTACCAGTCTACTTTGGGCCCAGTCTGCTCTGACTAGCAGGATAATGATGAGACAGCCCAAGGTCAGGGTCAACTCAAAAAGGAGCAGAGGCTTCTGCCTGCTCTGCTTGTGACAGCAGCCTTGTTTCTCTGTCTTTTTTTTTTTTTTTTTTTCCTGGTAATTTAGAGCAACAGGAATAAAAAGTCCTAAAAACTAAGAAAAAACCCACAGTGTTATTTAAGGGAGTTTTTTGCATTAATATTCCATCCAGACACTCGGTACTTCACAAACAACCTCCTGCACAATGTGGCACATTTTAAGATGGGAGTCTAAAGCAAGAGAATAGGGAGAAGACGCAGAAACTCTCCCTGGCAAAGTGTTCAAGCTTAGAGCTCTCCAGGTGGGGACCAGCCTGCTTCTAGCTCCCATCCTGGATGAAAACATGGAGATGATAGGGCTCTGTCCCCAGGGGACCTCTTGACAGCCCACTGATCAGAGCCTGGATCAGCCTAGGGTGCTAGGAAAGGGCCCCCAGCCTCAGCAGCCTCTAGGGCTCCTTCATGATGAGCTGTGCTGATCTCCTCACCCACTGGAATCCTGGCTGCCAAATCCTATGCTCTGCAGGTCAGTGGTCTTGCAAATGGCCTCCACCCAAGGGATAGTCATGCAGCTTCTATAAAGTACCTGGATCCATATTTAGTCCCAGGAGAGTAATATGGAAGGAGAGAAGGTTCTAAGTAGTTTGGACCCTTGGTTTGTTTATACCTACTATTTATTCCACAAACATCAGAAGAGGTTCATAAAAACACAGCATGGCCAGAGGAAGTACATGGTATAGGAGAAGGCTGAGCCCAAGATAAAGGGAAAACATACCCTTGGGTCACTGAGTCTTTTCCTCTTGCTAAAACAGAAACACAGCTGTGACTATACAGCTCAGTAGACAGTCTCCAAGCTGTCTGGGGATGGAGAGCCTTACACAGAATTCCAGGGTATGAAAGATGGAGTCTGGCACGCAGTGGGCACTCAAGATGTTGCTGCTTGGATGGCAGCCAATGACAGCAGTCCACAAGAGGCCATGCCTTGGAGCCCAAATATCAGACTGATTAGCTTTGGCCGGAGGCTCCAGGAAGGCTTTGCCCAGTGGATTTCACCAAGAAATCTGGGAGGCTCTATGGGGAGAAAGCCAAGAGCCACCATGGTGACAGTCTACTGCTATCTCAGGTTGGGGGCCCCACCCCACATCCTCACCCTCAGTGGTCTTGAGGGACTTCAGTCATTTAACAAACTGAGGTTCAGTAAAAGTACTGTTTGAAGAAACAAAACAAAACACAAGTAAATAGAACAAAGCAGAAGGTACCAGAAACATTTCTTTCTTTCCTGTTTAGACAGGGTATCACTATAGAGAGCCCAGGCTGACCTGGAACTCACTGTGTAGACCAGGCTAGCTTTAAACTCATGCCTGCCTCTGCCTTCCAAGAGCTAGGATAAAAGGCATGTGTCACCATGCCAGGCTAACCAGAAATGTTTCTAAGGGTGGCACCTCTTAGTAAAGAGCAAAGGGCATTCGACAAATGTGCTACCATTATCTTGGTAGCAAGTTCCAGGTTTCATCTTTAGTCCTTTCCCTTCAGAGCCTGCCGCCATCTGCACCATCCTGAAGAGCATCAACAGCCAGGATGTGCTCAGGAGACCAAATATGAGTCCTCATCATGGTCTTAAGAACCCATCTCCATCCCATTTCCCTGCACCGTGTCTCTGGGTTTCCTCCTAGTGGTGTTTCCCTTCAGTGATGCAGCCTCTTCTGCACTGAAGCTCTCCATGTGGGGAAATGAGAACTCATTGAACCACCACTTGTCTGTCTTTGAGAAGTGGCGGCTCCTTCCACAGGCCTGCCACTTGACGTCAAGTAGACTACGGGGCAGGGAGGGACTCCGGAGAGGAGGAAGGGATGCCTCTGAAGAGCATGCATCGGAGATACGTGCAGGCTTCCTTCTGGGGAGATGTGCTAGTGTTGAGGATGCAGAGCCACACACAGATGGGGATGCCAATGGAGTCCTGATGAGCAGTGTGGGCAAGCCAGCATCCACTGGAGCATGGCCCACCGGGAGAGTCAGGTACAGACTGACAGAAAGAGGACTCTCTGGGAAAGGCCCTGTCAAACTGCAGCTTAGGGCTCTATGCTTCAGACCACCTTCTTCTTATTTTATATTATTGCCTCCGAAGCTGCAAAAAGTGGGCTGTCCATAGTCTCAGGCTTCAGCATTCTTCAAACAGGCTGGGAAAAAAGAAGCTGGGGAGAAGATGGGGTAGATGGGTGTGTTTTCCTCTGGGCTTCAGGGAGCCTTTCAGCTGTCCTGTACTGAAAGATAACTTCCATAGCCAAGGTGCACACAGAATCGGGGAAATATAGACTTTCCCAACATTTCGCCATGAATGAGGAGCAGTGATCTTAACATTCCTGGCTGAGTTGAGGTGGATCATGCAAAATACTACCCGGACTTCCACAATAACATCCAATCTGGCCTTAGGAGTGTCCTTTATCTTTCTTGATAAACTGACAGACTAAAATGATAGACATGTTATTGCTGCCATTATCCATGTGTCTCTAGTCCAATTTATCGTCTGGGACACGAGATCCTGGAGATCTCAGGAGATTTGCCTTGGACTCAGATCTAAAGCAATCTCCTCCACAAAAACACAGCTAGATGTTTACAATGTTTAGTGGTCTGAGAAGTGGGCTTGTTGAGTGCTAGTGCTTCTTTGGTGATCACTCAGCAAGTCGTGGGATAGTAAGCGAGTTTTTGTTGTTGTCATTCTAGCCGTCCCCTTTGCTGTGTTTCACACAGGCAAGGGGGAGAGGAGGCTGGAAATCCCTGCCTCTGGTCTTGGTGGACTCTATGGTACTTGTGAACAGCTTGTTTGAAAACACCAACTATTGTCTTTGGGACCCTAGGCTCTGGCTTCCAGCAGGGCAGGTGCCTAATGCTAACTCTAGCTTCTCTACAAAAGAAATACTAAGCATCCTCTTTTTTTCTAGGAAGATGCACGAGAGCAGCTCTCAGAAGACAGATGAAGTGATGTAATACCTAAGCATCAATCTAAATGTACCAGGTGCACAGCCAGCCACGGCTATCAGATCCCTAGAAACCCATTCTGAACACGGGTTGTGGTCTAAGGGTCTGCCCCATCTGCTGTCTGGAGCAAGTTTATGCTACACAAGTCCTACCAGCCATCTGTCTGGTCATCCACCCCGCAGCTTGCATGACCACAAACGTGGCGTTTTCATGCCGGCCCCGCTCACATACAGGCGTGGAACCTGCATGGTAATCATGGGCCTAGTCACACATGGCACTCCAAGAATAGTCACAAAATCATCCTGACTCGAGTCAATGCACATTTATTTACCGGTCACGGGGGTGTCCGGCCAAACCCACGTGCTGATGACATAACACAGCAATTGCCCGTGCGCAGGTTGGAAGCTACATGGGGCATTTATATGTAGGCCATCCTCGAGCACTTACAATTCTGTATGGCAATTGAATACACAGACCACTTCCAGGCCAGCCATAAACCACACATTCTGTTTGCATCACTGTCGCTGTCCCCAGAAGCACCAAGGCACTCGTCACAACACGGGGGGCCCCTCCTGCCCAGCGCCTTATGTAGCAACTGCATGTCATGCACAGAATTATTGTGCCGTTCTCTTTGAGGTAGCATTTTTGTGCCTAGAATACAAGCCCATTTTCATCTACACCCAAGAGACCTCTGTCAGCTGTACAGCAGACCTTAACACCGGGGCCCTGTGTCTGAAAACAGGACTACGGAAAGAAGGCAGCAAAAACGTGTCCACCCTTTTGGAGGAAACCACCAACCTGAAACCATCCAACCAGTCCGACCAGAGCCAGGAGCAGACAGCCTGGTACTTCGCTCGGTGCCCAAGCAGAAGGGCCTCCTGCTTCCCACACTAAACAGATGTGCTTAGGAGGTAGGGGCACTGCATTCTGATGCTCCCAAATTCTTCTGGCACTTGGGACAGTTGTGGGTAGTGAGAGAGGCCTTGCCATCATTGCGAAGTGCATGTCCCAGGCACACAGGTCGTTTTCTTAGGGAGCAGCCCTTTGAAGTCAACTAGTTTGACTATTCTAGTATCATCCATGAAAAAAAAAACAAACAAACAAACAACAAACAAGGGGCAATGGGAACAGTGATGGCCACAGGCCACACTGCTGATTCCAGCATGATGGATACTCACAGTGACACACTTAGCCACCAGGGTGTTGTAATTACAGAACATGTTTGGCTACTGAGGGCATTTACCCACAGCAGAACGAACATGACGAACCGGGTCTCAGGAGAGGGTGGAAGGGAGGGGTGAAGGCAGCAGGCAGAGCTCTGGGCCAAGAGCAGAATGGAAGTGAGGCTGGAGGACTGAACTAGGGTCCTCAGGCTGGTGCAGCAAGTTCTTCACAAACAGCCAGGTCCCGAGCCTCAGTCTGCGGGGTGTTCTTTGTTCTTTTTTGTTTTTTGTTTTGTTTCTTTAATGTGTTCTTAAGTCTGTAATTTCTTCGTCTTCAAAATGGAGGCTCAAACGAGGCACGAGGCACAGAAACAGCATGAAAGCTAGTCTCCACTCCCTAACAAGTCTCTTAGATTCGGGAACTTGCTGCATAGACAAGGCTCGTTTTGAACTCACAGAGATCCATCTACCTCTGACTAGGGAGTGCTGGGCTGAGAGCCGCGCACCGCCATGACTGGCCTTATTCTACCCATGTTCACTTTGCTTTCTATCCTGTCACAAATGCTCTGGGAGGCCACGGGCTTCCTGTGGTGGGCGGGGATGCGGACGGTGGCTGCCTGGACAACCTACAGCCTAGCCAGATCCTGGAGGATAGCAGGCCAGACTTCCCACAGGGGGAGGGGGCATTTGTACCCCACACACAGACAACCGCAGGCTACAGTGTACCAGGAACACACAAGGACACCTCTGTTCGGGTCACAGCGGGTGTCTACAATGCAGCGCCGTCACTACTCCTCTGGTCCCCTTTACAAGCTCCTCTCTCACTTTTTACTTTGCTGTCCTCTTTTACTGTGACCGAGTGTCTTCCCCAGATGAGTAGAGGTATTTATGATCCACCTGTGCCTGCAGATGCCACTTCAATGTCAACACCTCCCACGTGGGTAGCTCTCTATTTCTACCTCCTCCCTGCCTTCTGGAAGTTTCCATGTGGATTGCCCAGCAAGCCCCTCCAATGCCATCCCTCACACTGAAGCCCAGGATAGCTCAACAACAAAGGGGTCTTTTACAATGTCAGGCTGCTCGTCTCAGGAAGGCCAGATCAGGTGTTCCTCTTTCTGCCTCCTCTACTGCATGGTGGCATCATGTCCACCCATCATTCTGGACAAGGCCCTGACTTTGGGTTTTTATATTTCTCCTTATATCATCCAACAATAATAAGAACTCACTGAACTGATATAACTAGACTTTCCAAGCTCACCATATGATCCCCTCCATACCTAATGGGGTTGCCATCCAATCCCTTTGATTGACAGAGCCAGAATCCTCCCCCATTCTCACTCACTACCCGCCACCCTACTCCTGGGCTGGGATTTCCTACATCTCTGCCCTCTTCAGAGTTGAGCACGACTACCTTTCCCAACTCCAAGACTCCACTCTAATAGTACTTTCGCAAAGGCATCTTTGCCTCCTCCAGTGAGTTATGGAATCATTGTTTTTCTCTTACTGTTTGCAGATAAGACCTCACACACATGTTCAGTCTGGTCACACTCGAGAAATACCCAAGTTGAATACCTGACTGTGCCTGGGAACTTCCAAACACTCCATGGGTGACTCCATGCACAACTCGGACTGAAAGCTTCTCTCTGGACATCCTCTCATCTCCAAGAGGATAGAGAAAACAACCTGTGCCCTGACCTCCAGGTGAGGCCTCCTGGAAAGGTTCCTGTATACCAGACTATCACCAGGCCTTCCTCACAGAGTTCTCTAGAATTTGTTCCGGGGGGGGGGGGTGTTTTTCATGCATTGCCAGCATGGCACAGGGCCTGGTGATGATCTGCAATGATTTGAAGGTGGCAGAGCAAGTGCCTTGAGGATAAGGGCATGCTTCTATTTCAAAGGGGGAGCTGCCACCTCTCCCTTCCCTTAAGGGCACAGAGGAACTGTCACATGTTGTTCAGGATGGCACAGCCCTGTATGCCAGGCATTTCTAATTTAAACTACAAGGTCTAGGCTCATAGCTATTACATAACAGGTAGGTGAATGTCATAACATTTTAGTGTGTGGCTTCCTGAAGCAGGGGTGACCCCAGGTCATAGACAAGAGTAAACCTCAAGAATATGAGTGTATTTGTCTCCCTCCTTCCAAGCCCCTGGGAAAGGAGTGGGGTGAATGTATAAAGATGGTCCCTAAGGTTTCCACCCTACTATCCAAAGAACCCCCCCAAAACAACATGAAAATGCTTTCACCTTAGCTGTGCTCAGTGAAGCTGAACTGCAGTGAAGGGGATTGGGGAAGGAGGGGAGTCACAGAGGTGGCTGAGAAGTATCCACAGCTTTACAGATTGTCACTGGCCTTCATGTGCATGGATTGGGGCCAAGAGAGATTTGATTCGGAGTGGCCATAAGAATAATGCCTCTCATGCTTCCTGGAGCAAAAGAACTTTGAATTCCTTATTTCAAAGTGTCGGATATGGTTTCCTAAACATTTGTGCAAATGTCAAACTCACTGTCAACCTGAAACCACCTGGAAAGAAGTTCAGTGACAGGCAGTTAAATGAAGAAGTTATAATTTCACTGAAATGTTTCAGGGACCTTTTCAGCCACAAGAACCAAACTAAGCGACTTTAGTAGAGCTTAAAGTAGTTTGAGTTAGAATAGACTATACATGTCACCCTCCCTCCCACATGTGTGCACACACAGAGACTCACACAGACACACAGACACACACACACACACACACACACACACACACACACACACACACACACAGAGGCGGTGGGAAGTAATGACTGAACACGTACAAAATGTATAAGGACCTGACGGACACTAAGCCCCTCTAACAGGCTGCATGGGTGTGCCTCTGGGCCTGCACACCCACCTCGGCCCAGCTGCCCAGCACCTTCGCTCGTCGGCCCAAGCCTGCCATCAACGGGCTCTGTGACCCTGAGCCGTCATTGGGCCTCCAATGCTGCCTCCAAAGTCATGTTGGTAATAGAGGGATTCTCCTGGACGCTTCTGGAATGTCAAAGAAGTCCCCAGTCCTTGCCCTTTCTAAAGAAGAAGGTCCAGGGATCCTAGTCTCAAACCCAGCACAGCAAGAGAAGTGGAAGCAGCTGTCCTCATTTTTCCTTTGTGTGTGTGTGTGCAGGCACACTTGTGTGCATGTGTAAGCCAGAGGCCAGCCTCAGGTGTTGCTCCTCAGGCGCCATCTACCTTGGCTTCTTGAAGAGTCTCTCACTGAGAACTGGGGCTGGCTGTTTAGTCTAGGTGGGCTGGCTAGCAACTATCTCCCTATTTCTGACTCTCCAGCACCGGTCACCATGCCTGGCTTTTTATGTGGGGCCCGTGGATCACGTTCAGCTCCTCATGCTTGTGCAGCGAGCATGTTACCCCCTGAGCCTCCCCCTGATCCCACAGAAGTTTTCTAAAGAGGATGAAACATTTGGGAGCTGAAGGGATGTAGAGGAGTGGGCAGGGAGGGTAGGGAGTGGATGTGAGGTGGGGTTAGGAAGGGACACGGTAAGAGGCAGACACTGGTCAACTGAGTCAGCACCAGCAGCCAGTTGGGGAGTGAGCAGGACCTCTTCCAAGCACAGTCCAGGTTTCCATTATGGGAAAAAGATTCCAGAAACCACTCTTGCCCTAGAATGATCACTTTAGGCCATTGTCACTCTCTGCCACCTGTGAATCTGAAAGCGGAGCTACTGAGCATGCCACCTGAAGCTCTAGCTAGCAGACCCCAAAGGCCCGTTGGCCAGATTTCTGTGAGAAACATTGGCAGCATTCTCTCTTGGCACCACCTTTATGACTCTAGACCAGAACTCCAAATGAGAGGCAGGTGTAAATGACAGTGTCTGGTCATTGTGCAAACAGGGCATTCAAGGTATACCTCCCTGAAGGTCGCAGGACCAGCTGCCACCAGCAGCTCTGGCCACTACACTCAGATCAGGGGACTCTAGCTACTGGCATCTCCTCAAACTCCATGTGTCTCGAGAAGACAAAGGAGGCCAGGGCCACGGATTCCCCAAAGACCAGGAGGAGCATAAGCTGTTGGGCCTAGGGCAGGGCCATTTTCAAGCTCAAGGCCGCGGAGCTGTTGGTACTGCCTGAGGTCTCGGGCAGCAGTCAGGAAGGAAAACAGGTGGCCCTTCTGTTCCAGCTAAAATAAAAACCTTAGTTAGCTACAAGCGAACTCACATCCGCAGCCTCTCCTGAGCTCATGGCCACTGGGGCGGTATTACAGCTGGGAAGCCCCTTAATTTTACTGGGTCTCAGTTTCCCCCACACCCTACCCTGTCCAAGGTGAAAGGGCTTAGCAGAGCTACTCTCCAACCATATCCTACTTTTCCCAGCAGTGATCTGTTCATGCCCTGACATGTCTCTGGTCCTCAAGGATCCCAAGAAAGGCCAGTGCCCAAGCCAGGTCAGGGAGCAGACAGTCCCGGGGTGAATGTTTGAGTCTCTAGGGCAGCCAGGACACTCCAGGGATCCCTAAGGAAAGAAGGAGTCTCATCAGCTTCCAGTACACCTGCTTTAGCTTCAGTTGTGAGTAGGACACACTCTGTCACCGGCCACCACAGTCTACAACATTAAGAGGCAGCGGGGTGAGGTACAGCACCCTGTGGTTCAATCTGGCAACTCCAGAAAGATGCATGTTCTCATTCTCATGAGCCCAGCTGCCAGGGGAGCTGAGAAGCTGGACTGCTGCTCCAGGGTGGCACAGAGTTGGTTTCTTCCAACCCTTGTCATGATCGGAACAAAGATGGAAAGCTACACACACACTCACACACACACACACTCACACACACACACAGACACACACACACACACCAACATAGTCTCAAACAGGGACGATAACTAAAGATAATGGCTGTTTCCTGCCTTGCTTTGTCCGTAAGAAGGATCTAGAACCCAGTATGGGTTGACTGTGCTAAGAGCTTAATAGACACATGCCATTAGCATTTCTTATAAGCTCCTTGGGGTATCCTTTGGGGAACTGTCATGATGATCTCAAAAGGGAGGCAAATGGCAGGCTGTCCTGAGCAGGGGCCCTACCCCAGGCTAAGCATCCTCTCGATGAGCTCTGAGAAGCTTCTGGCAAGAAGCAACCCTTCTAGCCAAGTCTGAAGGCACAGGGAGGAAGCATCCAGATAATGGAGGAGATGCTCTCAGCAGAGGGAACAGCTCAGAGAAGGCAAAGGAACAGCAAAGGAGGCCAGCGGGAGCATGGTCACTCAGGTGCGGCTAGTGCACACTGGGAATGGACAGCAGTGGGCAGGGGTGGAGCCCAAGTCAGGCTCCAGGGGACTGGGGATGGGGGTGAACCCGGATCTGAGCCTAGCATGTGCAAAACCTTGAGCTTCATCCCTAACAGAGGCTTGAGTCGCTGTGGCCCTTTCCCTGGAACTTGGCATTGGATGTGACTGTTCAGATTAGCATTCTCTCTGTTTATTGCATACCCAGCCTAGGGAGTTTTCTGGGCAAGCCATTAATTCCCATATTGACCTGGCCCTTTCACGTTTCTGAGCTGGGGCTGTGATCCATGAGTCAGCTTCCAAAGAATCCAGTTCGCCATGTCCTCAAGTTTGGACTTTGTCTTTTGGGCAGGATGGAGCAGCTCAGAGGTCACACGTGCAGACTGCCATTAACAGGATTGACAAAGGTATGAACAGACACTCCTCACACATGTCACCCTAGAATCAGTGACCCTGGCTTTGTACCCTAACCAAGTCATTTAGAAGACATCAGCCTTGTTCTTATGATGGGAGAGTAAGTCTTGGGCCTGTGAAAACCAAGGGGCTACCACTAGGGGGCAGATCAGTCAATCAATGAGTTTGGGGTGGGGGTGTGCTAGGGTTGGAGGAGGAGAAGAAGAGGAAGGAGGGGCCTTCCTGCTGGGAGACCAGGATGCTCAGGAAATGACCAGAAGGCAGGCCTGGCACTGAGGCTAAGGTTCCAGCCCCAGCCCCAGCCTCAGCCCCGGCTCCCCTTCTGCTGAGGCCACCTGTGAGCAAAATGAGACGTGAAGAGTAAGATAAGGAGATTAAGGAACTGGAGAAGAAGGGCAGAGACAGGCCCACTGACAGATAGCATAGGGAACTCAAGATCTGCTCCTGATGGCTAGCTATTTTAATCCCGCCCCCTTCATTAAATAATGTCTCTCCAATGGCCTCTCCAGCTCGTAGGCAAGGTTGGACATGGAGCTGACAGGAGGTCATGTGGAATGCCCCAGAAGCTGACCTTGCCCTGGGCAGGCAGGTGACTTGTCCAATAGTGAAAAGTGACAAGTGGCCAAATGTGGCAGGGCAGGATGGTCAAGGATGTAGAGCAGGTCATGGCGGGGAGTGGAAAGGGACAAACACCAAGGTCATGAAGCATCGAAGAAGCCGATAATAACCTAAGTGGAGAGTAGACATCACAAGGACATCTGCGTGAAGTGAAGCCCTCTGGGTAAGAACCATTATGTGTACAAGGGGACAATGACAGGGAGATGATGCTGTGGCAGGCATGGGTGGTGAGGGTTTAAACACGCCTCTTTGGCTGTAGCATTGTCTTAACACTAAGATGAGCCAATTGAAGTGCAAGGCAGACCCACAGCGGTGGGCCGAGTGAGCCCTGCAGTGGCTCTCCCACGAGGGAGCCCCAGAACACATGCAGGGTGTGTAGGGTATCAGACAGATTCTTGGAACCTACCCCAGGATTTCTGAGTCTGAAGTTTGGGTGCCGCCAGAATCGGCATTTTTAAAATGTTCCCAGATGGTGCCGAGACCATTAGGACCACACCCTTAGGTGACCTCTGTGAAGGAGAGGGACTTTGCGGCCAGCAGGCTCTGCGGCCACAGGTGCCCGAGCCTCATCCAAGGTGCTCATGGTCAAGGTCACCAGTTCAGCAAGCTGTCTGAGATAAGGCCTTGAATGGGAGCTCCTGGGCTTTCAGACCCTTGAAGGTCTTTACAGGCAGGTCAGTTACAAGCCAGCGATCCTGTTTCCAGGGTGTGTGGTGATGATCACAGGGCTGTCCATGAGATGTTCCTTTGAGACAGCTACACACTTAACGACTCTCACAAGCAACGTCCCTTCTCTGTCGTCAAGTAGGATCTGAAGGCACACAGGCTGCCAGAACTAGCAACCTGGGCCCGATCTAACATGCCCTGTATCTTTTTACTTTTTTAATTAAAAAATACATTAATTCACTCATTAATTGTGTGTGTGTGTGTGTGTGTGTGTGTGTGTGTGTGTGTGTGTGTGTGTGTAAAGACAACCTACAGAAGACAGTTCTCTCCTTCCACCATGTGGGCCCCAGGGATAGAACTCAGGCCATCTATCAGGCCTGAGGCAAGCACCTTTACCTGCTGAGCATCTCACAGGCCAGACCTTCATCTTTTCTATAACAAGGTCTAAAGGGGAGGAGCCAGCTGTCTGTGACAGAGCTGAGACCCAAATCCAGGGTGTATGACCTCATCCACAGCGCCTTCTGTCTCTGGTGCCAGCATTCAGTCACCAATAAAGACATCTGCCAGCTTGGCCACCTGGGTCTACATCCTGAGCAGGTGTCAGTGATTAGACATTTCTGTGCTGGGGCCAGAGCTCCCAGGGTGGGGGTCACACACAGCTGTCACTGCTCATGCCCAAACTGGGACCTTCCTGGCCCAGAATTGCCAGGAAACTTCCTGGTGGGCCAGGAACAGTGCAGAATGGATCCTAGTGACATTCTGGGGACACAGGTAGCTCCATAGTTAGCACTTAGTCCCTCTGAACTGGCGCTTGGCCAGTGGGAGTTAGCCTGTGAACCTCCCATAAAGGAGTCACACGAGAGACCTGTAGAGATTCCAATCCGATCAGAGAGCTGAAGCCAGGCAGCTCCATAGCTCTGAGAGGCATTAGCTGATCACTTATGCCCAGCTCACGGCTTCCTCAGGACCTCTGTGCCATTTTGGTACTTATCTTGGTAGGCAGAGGTCAAACCAATGTACATGTCTGATGAAAAACAAAAACAACAAAAATAACCACCCTCACCTTTGGTCTCACCCACTCTAGATGTCTTTTTCTCATCCACCAACCTACAGACCATACCACACAGCTACAAGAACAGATAGGGCTTCTGACAGAGGGGGAAAAAATGACTGCAAGTGACATCAAAGGCTCTGGTTCATAACAAGGCAAGCTGTGCCTCCAGTCAGGGGTCCCACATAGAAGATGCTGGCAGAAATCCCCTTTACAGGGATCCAGGCCACCTTCCGGTTGGGGAGGCTACTAGCCAAGAGTGTCAAATGTAATTAATGTAGAACTGTGTGGGCACACTGGCCTGGTTTTGACCCTCTGGCTGGGCCCACCTGTATAGAGGGGAAACTGTTCCAGAAAGCATTGCAAGCCAGTCCGTGAAGAGGCCCCAACATGGTCTCTCTATACAGGACTGCAGTGTGAGCAGCCACAGGGAGAGAAGGCATGGCGCTGTGGACCCAAGTCACACCCAAGAAGCTGAAAGTCTTACCCAGCAGCGCACTTAAAGAATGGAGGTTGTCTAAGACCCCCATCCTCCTAAGTTTAAGAGAGATCTTTTTGTAACGCACAAAAAGCTCCTGTGCACTGGCTGTAGCTGTGCCCAGGGGAACTGCTTCCACTAGACTAAGGTTCCTGGGAGGGCAGGACTTCCACTCAGTCCTCAGCGGACAGCAGCTCGTTTAGACGGCCACTGAATGTCTGCAGTGGTGAGAGTTGCATAGAGTGGCCCAATGAGATGGCTCTGCTGGTGGAGATGCTGGCCTGCCAACCTTGACAGACCTGAGTTCAATCCCGTGGCCCCACATGGTGAAAGGAGAAAACCAGCCCCTTTTAAGCTGCCCTCTGACCTCTGTGAGTACATCATGGCATGTGTGCGGGCAAGAACGCACAAAGAACCAAATATGATTAAAATTAGGTTTTAAAAGAGTTGAACAAGGCAACTGAAACCAGTTTTAAAACTCAAATAAATTGGAGAGGAAAAAGAAGGCTTTCTTCTGGGTTTTCAGTCTCAAACAAAGGCTAAGTGAGCACATACTCTGTGTCAGTCACTCTCTTAAGACCTTTACATGGGACACCATTTACTATTTGCTAATCCTCAGAAAGCAGGAACTGTCCTTATTCTCATTTTACAGATTGAGAAACTGAGGCAAAATAGAATGGCAATGTGCCACACCCAAGAGCACAGAGTAAGAGTTGAGGTTCAAACCCAGATGTGAGAACAGCCTTAGCCAGGACCTCCCATTGGGCAATTTCTTCATCTGTACTTCACTGCAAATATCCATGCAGGTCTGAAGGAGCCTTGGAGCTAAGTGACAGGCATGGCCTTGGCTGTTCCTCATAGGAATACACAGATGTGAGGGAAGGGAGGGGGAATGGACTGCGGATTGGAAAGTATCCCCCAGCTCATGGTACCACCGGGAAGTACTGGAACTTTTAGAGGTGGGACCCCGTGGAGGTCTCAAGTTACTGGTGGCAGTCTCTGAAAGGGGTATATGCGGTGTCAACTTCTTCCTTGCTGTTTTACTTCTCAGATGCCTTGAGGCGGGCAGTTTGTGCCACATCTGATCCCACCATGACGGGCAGCCTCACCACAGGCCCCAAAGCAACGGGGCCAGTCACAGACTGATCTCTCCAGCACTGAGCCGAGATAAGCTTCTCTTCTTTGGAAATTGGTTGTCTCGGAAGTTTTGTTATGCTGGTGGAATGCTGACTGGCACGGCACGTGTGACCTCCGGTGTACAAGTGGGGCTGATGTCTGCCAAGGGATTCACTCAGAGGAAAACGATTTCTGTCTCCTAAACCAGAACGCGCTACTTAGAATGTCAGAAATAGAAGCCTGCAACCAGAAAGGGGATCCGCTTATGGAAACCTGAGTGAAATAGTGAAGTACCCTGACCCTGCCCCTCCACCGATCCAGGGAGACACAGCCACCAAGGCCTTTCAGGGAGAAGGTCTCAACCTGGTGGGGGAAGGTCAGGAACCCATGCTGGGAACTTCCCTATCAATAACTATGCCCAGATCTACCCCTCAACATTCCCTAGTGTGATTTGATTGGCTTTAATACCTACCCTGTTCCACTCTAGGGCAAGGGAAGGATGTGTAGTTGTGTCTCCCATCACCATGGCCAGTCACCTGACAGAGACACATAAGCCCAGAGGAGGTGCAGCTGAAGACCCAGTGGCTAGAGCAGCTATATCTATCTGGTGTGGACAGGGAAGCAGAGGAAGCAGGCCAGCCCGAGAGGCCACGTCACCCTCAACGGGCCATTCCCAGTGATTTGTTTCTGCCAGCCAACATCCTAAAGGCCACAGACCTTCAAACCAGCACCACAGTATGAGAACCAAGCATGTAACAACCTGAAGGCATTTCAGATGCAATAAGAGGGAGACTTCCCTCTCAGCGGATCAGTTTTTTTTGTTGTTTTGTTTTGTTTTGTTTTTTAACATCCTGTGACAAAATTTCAGGGAGGAAGGTCTTATTTCAGCTCACAGATTGGGGATACCATCCACCATGTATAGAAGGCAAGGTGGAGTTTGTGGTGCTGGGAGGCACGGCCGGGACTCTCGGCACACCAAGAAGCAGAGAAGGGGACCATCGGTGCTCTTTATCCATTTCCTCTTTGCATTCAGTCTGGAAGCCCAGCCCGTGGGATGATGCCACATGCATTCAAGGTGGATCTTCCCTCCTCAGACAAAATTCTCTAAACATACCCTCACAGGCATGTCTAGAGGTGTGCCTCGATGCCCTAGGTCTTTTGTAACTCATTTGAGTGATCAGAATTAACTACCGCACTCAGAGAAGCCAAGGCAAGGCAGCCATCCC
Source organism: Peromyscus aztecus (assembly GCA_902168405.1). Lineage (NCBI taxonomy): Eukaryota > Metazoa > Chordata > Mammalia > Rodentia > Cricetidae > Peromyscus > Peromyscus aztecus. Next base: position 29,973 of record CABHPQ010168691.1, read on the forward strand.
AGAATGACAGTGACCATGGAAGCTGCTTGTCAAGTCCCTACTTCACAACCTTGATCCCCAAGCGAGTTGCTGGTTGTCATCAGGTTGTTAGGAAACAGTGGGTGTGCCTGTGCATTGTACCTGGTCTCTGGTGTGATGTCGTCTCCCACGGGTGAACGGGCAAGGAGAGCTGGCTGCTGGTTTAGCAAAGGAGTGCCATTCTGAAAAAGCCAAAGCCCAGGCACTTGGCTGGAAGTCAGGTGGAACAGCTCCCCTGCTGACCTTGCCTGGGGTTCACCTGCTGGGATATGTAGGCTGCCCTCAATCCTTGCTCTTTCGGAGGCATCCCAGAACCACTGGTTCACAAAAATCACTCCAGCGGGCCACGAGACAGAAACACATGGGCCGACAAGATAGTTGAGCGGGTAAAGGCTCTTCCTACATAAACTTGATGATCTGAAGTCAATCCCTGGAACCCACATGGAAGGAGAGAACCATTTCTGAGAGTTGTCCTCTGTCCTCCATATGTACCACAGCATGTGGTTCTGTGTACTCACACACATACCAGACACACAAACATCATCAACAACAACAACAACAAATATATAAAATAAAAACAAAAACAAAGGAAATTCCCCCCCCACACACACACACAGAGAGAGAGAGAGAGAGAAGGAGAGAGAGAGAGAGAGAGAGAGAGAGAGATCTTGTTCTGCAAATAAAAATGATGGGACCACCTCAGATAGGACAGAGCAGAGCTTCATCTACCTCAAAGGCCAAAGATCCCTTGAGTGGTCCATCGGAGTTGAGCTGACAACCCCTGACTGGGCCTCTGTGTGCAGTAGGATGCAGGATGTTCCTGATGGCTTTAGTCTAACTAGAGGTCAGGCTGCCTGAGAGCAGATGACAGCCCTGCTTGGTTCTGAAGGTATGGGTGATGTAGAGGAGAGATGCTTAGGGAGAGGGGGACAGGAGAAAGGGGGGGAGCAGGTGTGACTCTGAAAGTCAGGGCCAAAGCCCTCTTGTCTGTGCAGATGCACAAGAGATTTCAAAGACAAATCAAGTCGGGGGGAAATGCAAATGAAACAGCAGGACTCTGAAGGCTGCAAGGCAAAGACCTTGACCTGGCCAGCTCCTTCTGCATGGTTCTGAACTCTAGCAAAAAGAAGGGGACCCACGGAAAGACTAGTGTCAGGCTGGAGCAAGTTACACAACATTTGTATGACTGACTTCGCCGATCTGTACGGTTAGGCCCACAATACCTTCCTCACACAGGACTCTAAGTCAGGTGCCTTAGCAGTCTGGCATACAACAAATGGGGATCCATCACTACTTTCCAACAGGGTGCTGAGGCCTGCTCGAGGGGCATCAGGAGCTCACTGAGGCAGCCAGCAGACCTGACACCTCCAGGCCCTGAGCCGAGGAACACCCTATTCCCTCTATTATAGCTCTGTCCGTAAAACTCAAATCTGTCGTCTGCATTCACTCCTGTACTTCTCATGAGCTCCACAGGCAAAGTGCTCTGGGATGAAAAGCATCCTAGCAATTTGGCCTGAAGAACAAAAGCCCATCAGCTCTCAGTGCTGAACATAAGGCAGCTTGACTTCTCGATCAATCAGTCTGGTAGCAGGGGAATGTCTCCCCCACATTTCCTGTGCTTGAGAGGAGGAAGCCAGGAGCAGCCTGAGTAGTGCACTGGGGAAGGCAGTGTATGAGCTCACATCTGCCCTCAGGGCTGCTCAGGCTTTCCACGGACCCCAAACCTTGGGCATCACACCAACAACCTCATTCAAGATCACCTCAGATAACTTTCTCATCTGCTCCGACAGAGGGCCCTCGGAAGCTCCAGGGCTGCCCTGACAGACCAGACACCCTTGGCCTGGCTTTGAAGGTCTCTCCTAATCCAGCTCACTCCACCTTTTCCCAGTTGATCTGCAGGGCCCTGGACATGATCTCTTTCCAGGACAGCCGTACAACAGGTATCCTGGGTCCTTGTACTGTGTCATGCTCTGCTTCTGTGCCTCTAGTCACACTGGCTTCCTTCTGGGAGCATTCTCCCAAGAAAGGCCAACTTTGACCCTATTCAAGTGACAGATCTGCCCCCTTTCCTCCATGAGGGCTTCGTAGGCAGCGGTACGATGTGGTGCTGGCACCAGACGCAGGCCTGGGTTGGAGTCATAGCTCTCACCCAAATGAGTCACTCAGCACAATTTATCTAATCTTACTTTGGAGTGTAACAATAATAACAGTCCTTACTTCATAGACTAGAAGAATGGGAAAATTAAATATGAACATGCCTGTCAATCACCACTCAGCACAGTGTTTGACACACTGTTAATTCTATGAGGGGGAACAAATCCCTACTGTTTAAAAGTTTTATTGAGGTTTATTAAACTGGTATTAGTTATTTACCTCCATTTTCCTCTTCCTCCCCCTCCCACCTCCCCTTCTCCCTCCCCCTCCTCCCCTTCCCCCTCCTTCATCTTCTTTATTTGTCTGCTGCAGATGGACCCTGGGCCTTGTGTGGGCTAGGCAAGCACTGGACGGACCACTGAGCTACATTCTCAGTCCAGGGTCAAGAGATCAGGGGACAATGATTAAAATAGGAGCTGCCAGTGTGAAAGGTTTGGGAATGAAGCCCCACTCAAACCTTCCAAACTGGGGGCTCCTACTGCAATTATTACCCCTGGACCACTCGAAAGCTTCTCTTGCAAATCCCTGCGGCACCCCCCAGCCTGTCTCGCACGGCTCAGTGGTGTTCAGTATGGTTTTTCAATCTTAGTTTTGTTTAATTGCTTGCTGGCTGCCTTCTTTGTTCCCATCCAGAGGGGAGTGGGAGGGTAGGTACATTCTGACTGGATACGTTCTGTTGCTAAGAGCACAGTGGTTGTCTAAGTCAGAGCCTCAGACTTGGTTTATTTATCTAGGAAGAGAGAAAGCAACCCCCTTCTTTTTCACTTGGGACAATATGCTGCAGACGCCCCCCCCCCAAACACATACACACATACACGTACAGAATCTGTTTATCCTATCTGCAAGCACAGTGAAAACCATCTCCCCAGAGTTCACTTGGAAAATTACTCTGAACACTTTCAGTTCAATGAGGCCTGTGATTATAATCGGCTCTTTCTTAATTCCTAATTGGACCCCTCTGGCTCACATGGCAGGGGCTGCCCTGTGCGGCTTACCACACCCAGCAGGGAAGCCCAGGAGGGCTGAAGGTGAAAGGTGGGAGGCTACGGCCTGGCCTAAGGGATGACAAGGCTCCTCCAAGGGCCATGTGTCTGCCAATACTGGGCCATCATTCTGGATGTGATCTATCACCATGTGTCTGCCAATACTGGGCCATCATTCTGGATGTGATCTATCACCATGTGTCTGCCAATACTGGGCCATCATTCTGGATGTGATCTATCACCAAACACAAGGGCAGCAGCTTCAAATCCCCAGGGTTCTGCTGAGGCAGGCCTCTTGGGTGTCAGCATCATTTGATCTCACTTGGAGGAGGACAGGATGGCAACGTGTGAAGACCTGGAGAGACTTCCTAGTCACAGAATCAAAGAGTCAGGTCTTGAACCAACTTTGGGCCTGCCGCCCCCCATGGCCCACAGGATCCAGAGTCTGAGGACCAAGTAGAGCAGGTGCCACAGGGCTTCCTCTCAGGTAGGGGTCTCCGGAGACGGCAGATGTGGACAACGGCATCAAAGCAAACGAGGATGCCTCAGCAGAGTGCGGGGAGGTGGGGAGGAGGACCTGGCAGAGTGTGTACAGCCTCCCGGGCTTCCGGAGGGGTCCACACACCGTTAGGACAGATGACCGGCCTCTTCCTCCTCCCCACCTGCCTTCACTGCCCTTTACTTGGCCAGGCTAACAGCTGAGTACAAGAAACAGACACTTCCGTCATTCTGTAAGTAGTTAATTTTGCTTTGCTTCTGGCTGTAACCAAATGCCTGGCATGAAGCAACTTAAGAAGGGAAGGTTTGCTCGGGCTCAGGGTTTCATGGTACAGTCTATCCTGTAGGGCAGGTGTGGGGATGGGAGGGGCTCGAGGCTGTGACGGTAGCAGGATATAAGATGGTTTGCTGACATCTCTGTGGACCAGCAAGCAGAGAGTAGGGCTGGTCTATAAACCTCAAGGCGGACTCTCCAGGGACCTGCTTCCTCCAGCTAGGCCTCAGCTCTTAAACATTCTGAGACCAACGTCTGGGGACAAAGTGCTTGTGGGGAAATTTCACATTCAAACCATGACCCTCCCTTAAGCACAGGGACCTCCTGGGAAGGCTTGTGCTGCTCTTCTGCTGGCTATAGATGGGGCTGGGGAAGGCAGGGGCCAATGTGTGGGTCTGAGGACACTCCCTCTGTCCAGCAGGAAGAAGGGTCCATGGAAGCAGACTCCCCACACCCATAACCTATATTTTCCCCTGACGTTAAAGTTGCACCATCTCTAGAGGCTGAAGAGCCAAACCACTTCCTTTTTGTCTTTCAAATGCCTTCTGGAATTTATTTCCTTCCAGATCTTATTCCAAGTTACACATGATATAAATAACAGTCGCCTCTTATGACAGAGAACTCTGCATCTTCCTTGGGCATTGAAGGTGGGCAGTGTGTGAGTGCAATTTGAAGACATCCCTGGAGGCATAATGTGCCCAGGGCGAGGACCCTCTGCAGGGAGAGCTGTGGAGAGCAGTCTTAGAGCCTACCAAAGACACATTATCTCAAGCCCTGACTATGAAGATGTGTGGCACACATTCTGGAACAAACTGCCAGCACCTACTCTCCATGGCAACACAGACACCTATCTGCTCCAGCAAATTCCCATGCTGACTTAAGTCACCCAGCAAAATAACAAGCATGTATGTCAATCTCAGGCTATCAACAAGACTTTTCTATGGTGTGTGTGGGGGGGGGGGGGGCGGGGGTGGCTTCTTGTTTCCCAAGGCAGCTTCAGAGTCTCAGGATACACTTTGGGCAGGAAAAGCGGTTGGCAGAGACGAGAATCCCCAAGGCCACTGACCAGGCCTTTGCCCTCTGAGAGGACGGTGAGGGGATAAGGTCACTGCTGTTGTATGACATTGTCAGGTGAAGACATAAATGAATGGCAGCAGACCCTGATTTAAAAGCCATGTGCACCACACTCTCCATGCATGAAGTAGCTTTCCTCACAACCCTCAGACATGGGGTTATTTCCTGCCAGCTGCCTGGTTCGCTATCCCTTGACTGGTTACGTGACAACTCTGCCTTCACACACAAGAGAGTCTTCCATTCCTGATTTGTGTCTTGGGAAGCAACACTTCATGGTGGGAGAAGTGTGGGATAGAGTCAGGAAGGTCAATTCACCCTCCTCCTGTGCCACTCGTGTGTGACAACAGGAAAATCATGTCATTTCCTCGAATGGACAGTTTCCCCACCTGGAAAGCAAAGTTTCATTTCTGTGGCTCTGATAAAGTGCTCTGACAAAGGGTAACTTAGGAAGGAAGGGGGTTTATTTCAGCGTACACTCCCGGGTTACAGTCCATCACTGTGGGGAAGTCACAGTGGTAGGAGCCTAAAGAAACGGACCACAGCACATCCCATCCACAGTCAAGAGCAGAGACAGAAAGGCACGCTTGCTCACATGCTCACTGGTTTGTGCTCAGCTCAGTGCATCCACTCTCACACGGTTCAGGATTTCCTGCCTAGGGAATGGTGCCACTCACAGTGGGCTGGGTCTTCCCAAATCAACCCACTTAATTAAAACAATCTCCTACAGACATGCCCACAGGCCAATCAAAAGTAGACAATCCTCCACTGAGACTGGCTCCTCAGGTGATTCAAGGTTGTGTCAGGTTGGCAATTAAAGCTAGCCATCGTCGGTGCCAATGATCTTGTGGCCGGGAGGATGAAAATGACATGAGAAAGGCTTCTGCAATTACGAAGCGCAATACAGACGCTGCCTATCCACAGAGCAGGAAGCAAAGAGTTATGGCAAAGCACAGGTTTATAAAGGGGAGCTCGCCTGTTAGTGAGGGCTCAGCCGTGAGTTTCTTCTTCAAAAAAAGACCAGAGAGGTGAAGCTCCTATGAAGGACCGGAGTTATGGAGGACTTCCCGGGTGGTAACTCCAGTGTCAAACTCCTGCTTCCATAGAATGAACTAGTGGATGCATTTCTACTTCCTGCTGTAAGTATCTTAAACCCCAGAAAAATAATCAGCAATTTTCACATATGCATATACAATTTTGTCCTATTGTTATTTTGAAAATATTTTCTATTTTTTCTTTTTTCTTTTTTTTTTTCAATTAATAGACCTTAACCAAGTCAAATACATTATTTGGCTATTGCCCTGCAATCCATATGATACTGGATGAACATGAGCTATCGTGTTTTAATAATTATTTTAATCTGTATCCCATTTTTTCAAAACAGATTTTTACACTAACGTCAAATTTTGATATACTGTAAATTTTCATGATTCTTTTATATTTTTTCCTTCATGGACTCGTGGTTAAGGCAGTCCTACCAATAAAAGCAAGTAAGGTCATAAGGTGAAAGCGTCTTACTTGCACAAAATCTTTCCCGCTAGCTGGGTGGCCCCTTATTTGCTGTGATTGTATCTTTTAAAATACAATGTCTGATCTCTGAGGCACTTTATCTGCAATTAAGGCTGTCTACCATTAGGTGGCAGTAGGGTCACGATTATGGTTTTCTGCGTAGCCTCATCTAGATTCCTTCTAGCTGGAGATGGGGGTAGGAATCTGTATTTCTTCCTTTTTCAAAAAGGATGTTTTGAAAAATGAAAACAACCACATTTGGCATTACCTAAGGAGTCTTTAATACTTAATACGAACAAATATTCAGTAGTTATGGCCTTTAATAACTCGTCACTAGATATTTAACCACTGGGATATAAAAGCATTCTCCCCCACCCCAAACAGATGCAGAGTTCATCCTAAACCCTCTGAGAATCATAAGGCTGGGTCCCCATACCTGCTTTTGAGTTACTGGACCCCATGCCCTTGTTCCTACACACCTGTCTTTCCATGGCAGGGGACCATAGGGTCTGGCTGTTTGACAAAGACTCCTTCAGAATTGACTGCCCTGGGAAGAAGCAAGGGCTCCTGGGAAGAAGCGAGCAAGGATACAGCAGGCACCCGAGAGTGACGAGAATGTCGAGACACTGCCATAGAAGAGGGGATGCTAACCGTTAACAAGAAAATGGTGACGCGGGCTCCGGGTGGGGCTGGGGGAGGGGCAGATTCCTCCTGCTGAGAGTGCTGCTGAGATGAAGGCTCAGATCAATAGGGTGGCATTGTCCAAGACACCTCCTCAGCAATGACACTCACTCAGGGTCAGATACTGCTCACACCTGCTTTACAAGGGAGCGGCGCTCTTCTACTGCAGAACACACATGCTCCTGCTGATAGTCAGCTATGTCACACAGGTCTCGTCACTAGAAACAAGATGGGCAAGACGGGCCATACTGACTTTGGCCCTGAGCACACATGTGGCTTTACAGCTTGGGCTCGTGCAGGCCAGGAGGGACCATGTTTTCTTCCCTATCCTGGTTTTGCAGAGGAAGACACCTTTTGGCAAATCAAGTGGCGGTGGCACACGTCATCCTGTTCTCAGGTTCAACTGTGTCTTTTTGACTATTTGCATTTGTTTGGTCACGTTTTCACGAGTGAGCAGGAGCAGACGTGAAATGATTTATTCTGTATAAAAGCAGTGGATGGGGTAGGGGGATGGTTGAGTGGTGTATGGTGTATGCTGCCCAGCCTGGCTACCAGAGTGCAGTCCCCAGACACACATGGTGGAAGTAGAGAACCAGCTCTCACAAGCCGTAAGGACTGCCACATGCGTGTGAGCACAAACACACAAAAATAAGTAAAATTTTAAAAGTGCAATATAACAAAAGGCTACATCATCCCAATCACTGCTCTATCTCTGTGTTTTTGCATAGGTTTGTGTATGTGTATGTTTGTGTATACATGTACATATTTATGTGCATGCTTGTGTACAAGCGCATATATATGTATATGGAATCCAGAAGTCACCATTGAGTATCTTTCTCAATTGCTCTCCAGCTTGGTTTTTGAGACAGGGTCTCTCCCTGAACCTCAAGCTCATTGATTGACTAGGCTAGCTGCCCAGCAAGCTGCAGGATTGGCGTTCCTCTGCCTCCCTGTGCTAGGGTTACAGACCCACACCAGCATGCTTGATTTTTGTATAGGTGATGGGGATCACACTCAGGTTCTCATGCTTGCATGGCAGGCATTACACACACACACACACACACACACACACACACACACACACACACACACACGTGCATGCCATCTCCCCAGCCTTCACTGCTGCTTTATGCACTGATTGGAGTAATGGCTTCAGACAAATGGCTCTTAGAGTTGGGAAGGATGGATGAGATTCTGTAGTTCCTTCCCATGGCTTTGTGACAGGTGGTCACTCTATGGCTGCCTGTCCCTGCTCTGTGAGACCCTCACTCCTCTGTGGGCTAGAGGGCTCTTCTGCTAGGCAGTTCCACTTACTTCCTGATGGCCAGCACTAGCACACACAAGTGTCCCCTGCAGCCTAGAGTAGGGAATCACCCCTTTTCTGTCCCTTGTAATAAGCAAGCACACCCGTCTTGTCCTCTCGACTGAGAGAGCATATCCTCTGTCTTGGAGGGACAACTCAGCTAATCCTTGGAGGCAACATCTGTCTCTTAGGCATTTTCTTCTAGTTGGAGGGCTTCTTCTTCTTAGCTGACTCCCCCACCCCCACCCCGTTGCCTATGGGTGTCAGGTAGACTGTCCCCAGTATATAGATGTCCTGGTCTGGTGAGGGCCACCAGTGCTGGAGACAGAGCAGTGGGACCATCTCCACAGAGCTCTTGTGAGCCATGGGTCCCACTGTTTCCTCAGCAGCTGTGACTGGGGCAAAGCAGTGTCCCATGCTTGCATTGGCTCATCACTTAGCAGGGTTATTTTATTAATAGTAAACTGAGTTATGTTACATTAAAAAGAAATGCAGGAAGGCTAGCACATGGGTATACTCTTAATAGAAGGAGTCAGAGTGCTCACTGCCTTGGTGATTTCAGGACTTCAGACATAGGTTCTCAGACATGTGACTCCAGGCCCCAGGCCTCAGGTCTGCAGAGTCAGTCCAGCCCCTATTACCAAGGCATCGGGTATTTACAAATGGAGGATGTTGCTTAGGACCCACAGAGCAGGAAGGTGGCTATGGATCTCAAGGGACCCACAAGAGGGACAGAGAGACCAGCACTCAACATAGGTTGAGGGTACAGGGAGGAAAGAGGGTCCTGATCCACTGGGGGTGAGAGGCAGCTGTAGAAGGATGGGTCTCCATCTAGTCACAGGCTAAAGCAAGCTGAAGCGGTAACAGCTCCCCTCATGCTTCGACCCACATCAAAGCCTGGCTAAGCTGGAGGCTTCCGGTCTAGAGCAGGTTGGAGAGCTTAGAAAGGAAAAGTTAGTCAATGTCCCCGACTACTGGCTCCTGGAGAGTTCCAGCCTTGAGCAGCCTGGCTCTGACCACCTGATGTCTTGCCTGAGCTTTCTTTCTCTGAGCTCCCGGCTCTGACCGACACACCCATAGTGCCACTCCAAACAGCAGGCGGGCATCTTGGGTATAGGTTTTGAGCCCTGTACTTCCTCAGCCCACTCAGACTTCACACCTTCCCCCAACCTGCTTTTGCTTGGAATGGTTTCTCTAAAAGAAGCCCGAAGCCTCTTTTCTTTCTCGCTTGCAGAATCAAACACTCCTCTGAGACCATCTGCCCTGGAAATCCATCCAGATATGTTGGTGGCTCTTCCTCTGAGACCACAGGCCAGCATCACAGGTCCCTGGTGTCCCCTAAGCCCTGCAGGTATATGTGTGCCCATTTTTTAAAAAATTTTTTGAAGAATTATTTATTTGATTTTATATGTATGGGTGTTTTGCCTTCATGTATATCTATGCACTGTGTGTGTGTGCCTGGTGCCTGAGGAGGCTAGAAAGGGGCATTGGATTCCTTGGAACCAGAGTTGTAGATGCTATGTGGGTGCTTGGAATCGAAACCGGGTCCTCTGCAAAACAAAACAAAACAAAAAAAAACAAAACAAAATACAAAAAAAAAAAAAAAAAAACCAGCAAGAGTTCTTAACTGCTCAGCTATCTTTCCAGCCCCTGTTCATTCTTGTCTGTCCTGAAGGCTGCTATACGTTGACATTAAGAACTGAAGGGAGCCAGGCGGTGGTGGTACAAGCCTTTAATCCCAGAACTCGGGAGGCAGAGCCAGGCGGATGTCTGTGAGTCCGAGGCCAGCCTGATCTACAGAGCGAGATCCAGGACAGGCACCAAAACTACACAGAGAAACCCTGACTCGAAAAACTAAAAAAAAAACAACAACAAAAAAAAAAAACCCACAAAGGGTGTTGGAGAGCCTCCTCTAGCACAATGGTAAGTCAAAACAGGCTAAGGAGGGAGACGTGGGCAGAGGAGGTGGGGCCAGGAGTCCTGGGTTCAAGGTGTGCTTCACCCATGAGTCAGCATGTATCTTGGTCAAGGAACTCCATCTTGTCCTGTCTAAGCTTCCTCTAGCCACAGGAAGGAAGCCCAGTGCAAGGACGCTGAGACAGTGTGGGATTACGGTAGGTACCATCTCTCTAGGTCCGAGACCACTGCTCTAGGCCCACAGACCTGCATTTCTGTGCAGAGCCAGGAAAGGAACATGTTAATATTCTTAGACTATAAGTAGCTCCTGCGGTTGTAGATAAAATTAAGTGGCATAGCTATTTTGGTAGAAAGTCAGGTAAAAAAAAAAAAAAAACTGAAAAAAAAGCTCTCTGTCAAATGCCAGCCCCCCCACCCCCCTGCCACACACACCCTGTTCTTTTTTTATGCCCATTTGGTATTTGTTTTTAATTCTGGCTGATTGTCAATTTTAAAACCTGATGCATAGCGTGGCTTGCTATTCCGGAGGCGTTATTTTAAGATAAAACAATGTAAATTCTGCCTTGGGATGGCAGATGGCTGGCAGTTTGCTGTTTGGCTCTGCAACTGGTATGGTATGTTGAGGATTGAGAGCAGCAGGTACAGGGGCTCAATTCGAAACCGCCACAGATGCTCCGAGGGAGCGGGGGAGGGGCGCAAGCTGGTCAGGAAATTAGGAATGGTACTGGGAGCTCAGGGGGTGGGGGGGAAGATGGTAACTAGCTGAAAGTTTGCTTCTTCTGGTCTCTGCTTACTCTCTTCGGCTGCTCTGTGGGAACTGGGAAGGCCCTTAGACATCAAGAGCAGGGAAGAGCTTCTAATCTTGCTTCAGATCAGTCTGTGGGGCAAAACGTGGGCTCCTTGAGAAATCGAAAGGTGAGGGCACACAAGACAGGGGAGTGTCGAGTGTGTTATTCAACAGAGATGTGCAACATCAAGCAGGGAGCCTGAGCCTAGAGAATGACATCACAGGAGGAAGGGACCGAGGCTGAGAAAGACAGACCTGCACAGCAAAGGCAAAGGCAGAGCCTCTCATCTGAAGACCCCCACCAATAAATCTTCTACTGTCCCCTTCACTGTGGGCTCAGAGAGTGTGCAAGGTATTGGTGTGCTGACCTGGAGAGGACACAGGTCAGGAGGTCCACTCAAAGTCAGTGAAGACATCTGAATGCTTTTTCAAAGGTCACTTACCTACAGCCTCCCCTTAGAGTGTCCAAGGGCTTGTCCTCTGAGTGTGTGTGTGTGTGTGTGTGTGTGTGTGTGTGTGTGTGTGTGTGATTTGGGTGTGTGACTGTATTTGGGTGTGTGATTGTGTGTGTGTATGTGAGATTGTGTCTGTGTGTCTGTGTATTTGTGTGTGTGTGTGTGTGTGTGTGTGTGTGTGTGTGACTGTGTCTGTGTTTATGAGTATGTGTGTGATTGTGATTGTGTGTGTGTGTGTGTGATTTGTTTGAACCATTTAAAAATGGTTTTCTAATTTTTACAGTGCCGGAAAGCAGCAGGGTTGTTTTTGCTGACAGCCTCAACTTCCTTCTAGGAGGCCGAAAATGAACAGGAAGACAGACCTGGTGAAGAAGACAGACCTGGTGAAGAAGCCAGTGCCGCGAGAGCCCCTGGGTGAGACCTTGGGCAGTGTCTTCTATGCAGCTGCCGAAGGTCCCCAGCCCAGCTGAGCCAGAGGAGCTGGCTTGGATGATGACACAGGAAGAATCCCTCCCTCCGAGTGCTGGTCAACAGCCTAACACAATCCAGAGTGCTGTGGCCCTGGTGAGAGTCACTGGGTGAGGTGAGTAGGGCTAAACTAGTCGTTGTATGGCAATCTAGTGTCTAGGTAGAAAAGACAAGCTAATCAAAATTTGAATTCACAGAGTAATTGCTCATCTGGACCCTGAGTGATGAGCAAATGGTCTCTGAGGTTTTTCTTTTTTTTTTGTTTGTTTGTTTTTGTTTTGTTTTTGTTTTTCGAGACAGGGTTTCCTCTGTGCAGTTTTGGTGCCTGTCCTGGATCTCGCTCTGTAGACCAGGCTGTCCTCGAACTCACAGAGTTCCACCTGGCTCTGCCTCCTGAGTGCTGGGATTAAAGGCGTGCGCCACCGCCATCCATCTGGTCTCTGAGTTTTTAGAGAATTCAAGTGAGTGTGCTGCCTCCTCGGCTGGGCGTGGCTGGGATGCCGTCCACACACAGAGGCCAGGACCCCTGAGTGAAGAGTCTCTGCCTCTCAGCAAACCTTTAGTAGCTTTGTGTTACTAGGGACAAAGGGATGACTCAGCTGTGGTTCCTGCCTTGAGGACCTGCAGTATGGCTGCACAGAGTCGCTTTAAGACGTAGCCTAGTAAAGTCTAGAGAAGAGACTGTGGAGGGCTGAGGGGCTCTGAGCTCCTAGCTCCTCTGGGAGAGGCTGTGTCCATTCAGGCGAATGTGGAAAGGGTTCCTTCCCCTTCTGACCTATTGCTCTGGG
>CABHPQ010168692.1:0-25131 GCA_902168405.1 Peromyscus aztecus
TGCTCTAAGGCTTTACAGACTTTCTTAAAATATTTCCAAGTCTGCCATTTGCCATTTTGTGGTTTTTGAAAACATTACTGATCATCTTCCTACATTGCTCATTATCTTCCTAATTTTTTGAGTTTCAGAAGTCTTTCTAAGTAGTTTGAAATTTATGTTAATTTATTAGACTTGAATTGCTAATGATATTTATTAAAACTTGGTAAATTTCACTTGTCTGTAAATCCCTATGATGCAAAGAGAAAAAAGACTATTTGGGCATGGATTACATGTGAAAATTATTTTGTGCATGTTGGGACCTAAAGGCACTCTCTGAGTTACAGCTAGGTTGTCCTTGCCATGATGCTATGGTCTAGAATTTCATAGAATTTCTTTTGCACAGGGGGCGAAGTTGGCAGCATCAGAGCAATTGATTTTCTATTCACAGTCCCTCTTTTCCACCCAATGAATTTTACTGCCTTATGGGCAGCAACAGTTGTACCCTGTAATTCACTCCACTACCCTCCTTCGCACTGAAAAACAAAGTCTGCTATAAAAGAAAATAGCTTCTCTTGGGGAAAACTTGGACAGGTTACTAAAGCACAAAAACATGACTTTAGTGAAGGTCGGGACAGTTACAGACTTGAAAGACATCTATTTATTTTTCAGACACTGAATTAGTGAACTTTGGTGTTTTAAAATATAGTGGCCGGGTGTGTTGGTGCAGGCCTTCAATCCCAGGATTTGGGAGGCAGAGGCAGGTCAATCTCTGTGAGCTTGAGGCTAGCCTGGACTACATAGTGAGTTCTAGGATAGCCAGAGTTACATGGTGAGACTCTGTTTAAAAAAAAAAAAGACCAAATAAATCAATAAATAAAATATAACTTCACGGCTTTACTATTTTGCATTAGGAAATACTAAGTCTCCATAAATGTATCAAGTACAGAGCACATTGCCCATGTGAGGAGCCTATTGCCCACGTGCTGTTTGAGAAGACATCTTCCCTCTTTACTTTTAAGCATGTTGTGCTGCTAGCTTAAGAGACTGATGTATTTCTTACTGTATTTTCACTCAATCTTAGCCCTTCCTTTAAAACATGCTTCTAGTGGAAAAGGTACAAAATATGTACTTTAGTGTTTGAAGACTATTCAGGTGATTCATGTATTGATTGAGGCCCAAGGGACAGATAGAAAAGGATAAAGAAAGGAACGGGAAACATGAAAAAGATTCCGAGAAATGGAGGCATAAAAGAGGAAAAAAAATGATGAAATAGATTTTTGTTTCTGTTGTCTCCTTGATCTAAGGAATGTAGAAGTATACTCAAAAATGCCTGAGCCTGATACTGAAAAGATGGCTTGGCAATTCAGAGCCTGTCTGCTCTTGCAGAGGACCTGGGTTGAGTTCCCATGATCCACCCGGTGGCTCACAACTGCCTTTAGCTCTACCTGCAGGGAATCCAACTGCGTCCTCTGAGTTTCTTTCATAGGCACCAGGGAGCCATGTGGTGCACACACACATGCAGACAAACACTCAAACACATAAGATAAAAGCAAATCAATCTTCTTAAAAATAAAATGTGCATGTTCAAAGTTCCTAAGTCTGTGTTTTTAACACAGGGAGAAACTCTTAAATCAGAAATTGTCCCACAAAACACATTTCTGTATTTATTGCTTGTTTAATCTGAGAAGGAGCTTATACTACTTTGTCCTTCCTCAGCTGTTATGGAGTGTGAATACTCAGTGTTACACAAAGATCTGTGTAGCAATCATGTTAAAAGCTAGTAAGTCAGACAAAAGCAGGAACAGGTTTAAAAGAGGGCTGAGTGTTCACGTGAATGTCTGCTTTCTAAGGAAGAGCACCAGAGAGTTGTCATAAAATCATTTGTAGAATAAAAAGCACTTTTGAATGCAAAAGTTGTAATTTTGGAGAGAGAGAGAGAGAGAGAGAGAGAGAGAGAGAGAGAGAGAGAGAGAGAGAGAGAGAAACTAGTGCCTGATCTCAGAGAACCTCAGGCCAGCAGGACCCAGGATGTGCTCTCCTGCTTCTGGAGGCCTGGCACACTGAAGAGGCACAGGCAGTGCAGTGTGGACATGATGTTTTGTTGGCTTGCTGGAAAAGATAACAGCATGAGGAGACACATTTGCATTTAATATCCACTTCACTCAGCCGCAAATTGTATTGTGCTTTGACTTAAAGAAAAAAAAAATGATTGATAATAACACAAAAATGGTCACAGTCATTTAGAAGGGTGTGTTTACACCAAAGAAATTACAGAGGAAAATTAAGATTTGTGGGACCTGGTTTGCTGTTTGCAGTTGTTTGGGGGGGGGTGCTGTCTGTGCTGTTTGCAGTTGTTTGGGGGGGGTGCTGTCTGTGCTGTTTGCAGTTGTTGGAGGGAGGTGCTGTCTGCAAGCCTTTGATGCAAGTTCCTCTCATGACAAAGCTGCTCCACCTGAAGATGTTCTATCTGCTCTTTGTAGTCTCATCTCAGCTACCATAGCAACGCCACCACCATCCAGGACAGGACTGGGCTGCTTTTGCTACTACTCTTGGCTGCTCAGAGCACTTCCCTACTCATCGTATGGATTTTTTTTTTTATTAATAGCTTTCTGGGGAAGAAAAAAGTCAGTATTTTCAGAGATGCTTAGGAAATTTTTTCACTGGGTAATTGTATCGCAGGAGCAAATACAGGGTTCCTGGGTCCCAAAGCTTACACGATGAGAGGGAGAATAATACTTTACAAAAACAAATATAAAACTACAAATCAGAATCAGATACAAAAGTGAATATTAAGTAAGAATGAGAGGAGGCAGTATCTCATTACAAAGTGAAGACCACTTATAAATAGTGTCATAATACCCATAAAACAACCTTTTATTGTTTTAATTAACTGTCACATATACTTCCCTGAAATTTTAAAATGTCTCTTCTCATTCATTTCCTGTTTATGTAGGATGTTTGTAAGATCCTTTACGGAGAGAAGTTAGAAATATAATTCAATCTTTCCACTACTCGGATATCAAAATCAATTTCGTTCTTATTGACAACCTGAAATGACTGTTTTCAGCTTCAAACCCCACTGTTGACCTAGCATGTTAAATGGTTGGAAATGCTGTCAATGGTGGGAAATCCTCTACCAAGTTTGTTGCATATATGTGCTGCCAGATGTAGAGAATATTTTTTGGTGCAATTTCTGCTCTCAACACACCAAGTCCATTTCTCCTCTCCTCTTGACACAGTAACAGCTCTGTGCACTAGAGGACATATTTGCCTCCTTAACACAGCCTCTACTCCAACCTTCCAGGCTGGTACAGTGGTCAGCCCAGTGGGTGTTCAGAATATTCTGAGCCTATAACTTAACCATGTGGAAAAATGACCTCAGATCACCAAGTCTTCCTGATGATCCTGTTCAGAGTACACTCTTCACCAGCTCTTATTAGATGTGAAAAAATTGCCAAATGCTACTCTCAGACCAAAAGGAAAAATGGCAGAGGGAGAAAGCGCCGTTTCAGGGAACAATGTTCTCAACCTGCAACTAAAGTATTTGCTAGGCAACTGAGTCGCCTCAAGCTCATGCTGTTACCTTTTTGTTAGGTCAGTTGTGGTTGCGATGATGATTGGAGCGACCTTGCCATGTGCCACTTTACCCCTGCGGATCCGTCCAAAGGAGCCTCAACATCTTGTCGGCTTTGCTTAGCATTTCCCCCAATTATCCCACATCTCATTCGCCTGCATTTCTTTTAGCCTTGTCAGATTGTCATCAGACCAAAGACCAACTGATCATGAGAAATACAAGAATGGGTAGCCAAGAAGATGCACACGCATCTACAAGTCCCCTTCATGTCCTCTCAATTACTCAGATCTTTGTTCTTGGACATCAAGACTCTCCTAAAATTAGAGTACGCAGCCAAGCTTATTTACCTGATGTTTTATCCCTATTTCTTTGCTTTATTATTTTTCTGCAGGCAGATTAAAGAACTAAGAACCACACTAAAAATAAAAATTAATGAATGTCAGTGACTTCCCTGATTGTTAATGAAAACATGCAGTCCCAGGTGTGTGGTGGACAGATTTCTCAATGAGCACTGCCAATGTGTGTACCTCACAGTCTCCAGAACATTTAGTGCAAAATAATGCCACCTTAATACCAGATAGGGATATGCAGAGGGCAACAGTAACTTTTCATAAACTGTGCAAATGGGCTAGAATTATTGTATTTTCTTCCTCAGTTTCCAATTGAAGAAAGCAACGATGTGATGTGATGATACATCCATTTGTAACACAAAACCAAATCCCTCTGAGCACTTGGTGAAATAGCCTTTGTGTTTTGCAGGTTTGTATTCTAGCCGCAGCCATGTGTAACTATGCCCAGAGGAAAGCTTGCAGGTAGCTAGGAAGCAGTTCGGTGTTTTGTTTTATCGTCAAGATCCTTAGCTGTTGGGTTGTTCCAGGCAGGGATGTCTGCAGTAGTGTTTTTTGGGTTTTGTTGTTTTTGTTTCCAAATGTCATGATGCTGTATTTTAAATTATCTTTGTTGGCTTCTCTGACATACTTTTAAATCCCTCCACAAAGCATATGATGGATAATTCTCAGATAACTGGTGTTGAGGACAGTGAAATTTGCAATCCTTGTCCCCAGATCCTGGCACAAAGCTCTTAAGACCTGAGAATCTCCTAAGTGAAGAGGGTAAGAACAGCAGCTTTTATTACTCATACTATATCCCACTGAAAAGGGCTTACAATGGCTAATTATCAGAGTGGCACAGTGAAAGGGGAAGAAAGCAGAGTAGTTATATGCAGAATAAAGCAGACATCAGAATCTAACCAAGGCCTCCATGTTCAAACTGCCTGCCTGTCCACATGTAAAGTTTATCTGGAGGAAAGATGGAAATACAAAGTACCTTAAATTGTAA
This sequence comes from Peromyscus aztecus, assembly GCA_902168405.1. Classification (NCBI taxonomy): domain Eukaryota; kingdom Metazoa; phylum Chordata; class Mammalia; order Rodentia; family Cricetidae; genus Peromyscus; species Peromyscus aztecus. The sequence goes on from CABHPQ010168692.1 coordinate 4,892, forward strand.
AAATCACGAGCTACAGAACAGGAAGCTTTCTTTCTTTCTTTTTTAGATTTATTTTTTATTTTATGCATATAGGTGTTTTGTCTGCATGTCCATCTGTGCACCATGAGTGGACAGTGGCCTAGGATCTTGTTGGACTGGAGTTATAGATGGTTATTAGCTGTCAAGTGGGTACTGGGAACTGAATTTGAGAACAACTGCTTTGTGAAGAGCAAATGCTCTTGGTGGCTGAGCTATCTCCTCGTTCCCAAGGAAGTTTCTCTTAACTCTGCTCTTGTTTGTCATGTTGCTTGTTTAAACTGAAAAGGACCAACTTCAGGACAGTGAATTAGCAAGTGCCTAGCAACTACTAGTGAGTCTTATCAGTTGGATGACTTTTCTGTCTGAATCTCCCATTGATGAGTAATGCCACATGAAATGATGGCTCATGAATTAGGTGGAGCATTTTTTATGAAGGCCTCAGGAACTGGTGTTATAAAATAACACTGTGTTCTCTTTTGTTCATAATCAATGAAGAGAAAAATGTTGATTCAAGCAATTAGGAGTCTGTGGCTGAAATTTTTCAGTGTCTTACATAAATTAGCTTCATGTTTTTGAGGTATGTGTACTGTTTCCTACCACTGCTTTAACAAATTACCACAAACCATGGCTAAAAACAACAAAATTTTATTATTTTAAATTCTGTAGGTCAATAGTTCAAAATGGCACTTGATAAAATTACGATTTTAGTGGGGGCTGTTTTCCTCTTTTCCTTTCCCAGGGCCAGCTTCTCTGAGCCCAAATAGGTCGCATAATTTCCGACCTGCCTCACTCCCTTTTGAAAGAGGACTGTGCTGGTTGGTTGTGTCAACATGGCACAAAGCTACAGTCATTCAGGAAGAGGGAACTTCAACTGAGAAAATGTCCTTGCTGCCTGGCCTATGGGCAAACCTGTGGTGCATGTTCTTGATTGATGGTTGATGTGGGAGGGTCCAGCTCACTGTGGGTGGTGCTACCCCTGGACTGGTGATAAAACAGAGGAGGCTGAGCAAGCCATGAGGAGTAAGCCATTAAGCTCCACTCCTCCATGGGCTCTGCTTCCATTCCTACTTTTAGTTCCTGCCCTGACTTCCCCCAGTGAGGGGCTGTTACCAGAAGTGAAAGATGAAATAAACCCTTTCCTCCCCAAGCTGCTTTTGGTCATGATGTATTATGACAGCAGTAGAAACCCTTACTAAGAAAAGAACCATGATGACTGCATTAGGTCCAACCAGAAAATACCAGGTAATCATCCCATCTCTGCAGATTCAGGTTCCTTTTTTTGGGTAAAATAGCTTATTTATAGATTCCTGAGATGAGGACTCTGATATCTCTTTGACTGGTAAAGTGAGGGCAGTATTCTGATTATGCACTTCATTGACAATAATTCTTTTAACTTGTTCATCATTCGATTTGCTTTGGTTTTAGGTTTACTTGTGTTTGTCGGCAGTGCAGTTACAAGAAACTGTATTTGCAGGCATGAGCTTACAGAAGTAATTCTAAAACCTGGATCTTACAATATGTACTCATCTCTCTTATACTACATTTCTACAATACAATACTTTAATTGTCATGAATTTGAGTTTTTCTAGGAACAAAAATAAAGATAAAATCTTCAATAAAAATGTGAGGTAATATTCAGATTGTGAGAACAAAAAGAGCTATCTAGCCTTTTCAAGAATGAGAATAATTCTAGTACCAAACGAGGTTTGATATGGCACTGTACAGTTTTCCCTAGATTTCTATAACATGTTACCGTAATCTTGGTGGCTTAAATTAATAAGACTTTGTTATTCCACAGGTCTGGATACTAGAGGTTCAAAATTAAGGTTTGCCCTCTAGAGGCTCTACAGAAGAACCCTTCTGTGGCTCTCCCAGTTTTGGGAGGCTGGGGTCCTCCTTAGCTTGCATTAACACAGCCTGTATCACCCTGTCTTCATACCATCCTCATGTGCCCTTTTCTGTCTCTAAGTATACTGACATGAGATTTGAAAGCCAGAGTAATCCTCCTATCTACTCTTAATTTAATTACATCTTCAAATATTCTATTTCCAAATATAGTCCTTTCTTGGGCTCTAGGTGAACATGAATATCAGTGAAATTCAGATGAAAAGTACATAAAAGAGTTATTCTTTATAATTAAATTCCTCATTGCTGTGGACTTTTTGCTGTTAATAAAACTGACCCAATTCTTAGGATACCTCTTGATGCTGAATCACAATAGAAAGAACAAAGGCGGTAATTATTCTCCTGACAGCATTTTACTACATGCTGGTCACAGTACTACAGCATCTACCCTCCACAGTATCATATCTGGTTTATGACTGTGAGTGCACAGTTGTAAACACAAGGACAGAACGGCTCAGTAACTAGCCTACTATGAGACAGTGGTCTGAGATGGAAGGCAGCATCAGACATGCCTCTCTCTGCTCCAGATTTTCAGTGTTCTGGTCAGAAAGTCCATTCTTCCCATGTACACACAATCTCTTTCCATTCCCACTTTTGAATTCACTTCCAGTCATAGGCACTAGCGAACAATAACTTACTTATGACCTTCAGAATTCTGGAAAACAAACTACTATAACAGCAACAACTAGAACTTCAAAACTTTGAAGAATAGTGAGAAACAAAAAGAAAAAAACCCAACCAACAAAAAATGTGTCTTTGGGCAGGGATATTAAATTAGAGAGCCACAGGGGTAGATGGAAAATGTGAGCACATTTCTAGAGGCACCAAAAATAGGGCCTCAATTAAATTAGAAAGGGTCTTAGAATTCAGGTCTACATCACAAGCCAAACAGAACACTTTCCTAAAAACACACACCTTTAAAAAACCACCTATTTCCTAAAATACACCCAGAAATTGGACACACTAAGTGAACTTACCTTGCAGTAGTAAGCATCTCTTAGAGTATATTTGAATTAGGAGGACTAGATTTCTAAATGTTAATATAACTTAACTGTCTAAGTTTCTATTTACTTTTTTAAATTATTATTTTTCATTTTGACATTATATTTATCACATCATTTCCTCATTCTCTTTCCTCCCCACAAGCCCTCCATGTATCCCTATTTTCAAATGCTGTCTTTCAAATTCATGGCCTCTTTTTTTATCAGTTAGTTACACACACACACACACACACACACACACACACACACTCACACTCACAACAATGTACACACAACAAACATTTATACTACTAAATATATAAATACAACCTGCTCAGTGTGTGTAATGTTACTTGCATGTATGTTTTCAGGGCTGACCTTTTAGTATTGGATAACCAATTGGTGTGTTCTTCCCTGGGAAAGACTATTTCCCCAACTCTAAATAGTCCTTGTCTGTAATTCTTTGTGTAGGATTAAGGATTCCTGAGCCTTCCCCAGTCCATGTTAGCATGTCTATTGCTGTTTTCCTTGTTCAGCTTATGTTTAGGCAGTCTTGCTGGTAAGACCTTATGAGCGTAGCTTCTGACATTATTAGGAGACACAATCTCATAGCAAACTCCTTGATGCTCTGGCTCTTACAATCTTTCTGTCCCTTCGTCCACAATGTTACCCAAGCCTTAGGTGCAGGAGTTGTTTTGTAGATGTAGCCATTGGGACTGGGCTCCACAACTTTGCATTTTGATTTAATAGACTAACCAACAAGCAAAAATAAAAGGTGATTTGTTAACATGTGAGTTGATAAACAACATTAATAAAATAATAAGATAAGCATTGTGCTAGTCAGCTTTACACCAGTATAACAAATCCCCAGATGAATCAGCTCATGGTTTCAGTAAATAGTTCCTTGGTCCTGTTGTTCTGAGCCTGTGACAACACACTACATCTCAGCAGGAGCATGCTGCAGAGGGAATCAATTCACCGAATGGCAGCAACTGGAATATTTAAAAATGCAGCGTGGGGTGCTTTAATCTATTTCAGTAGCAAACACTCAGTGACCCAACTTCCTCCCACTAGACCTTACCTTCTAAGAATTCCAAGACCTTCCAGTGCCACCATCAGCCATGGACCAAGCCTTCTACACATGAGCACTTGGGCAGCATTGAAATTTTAAACCGTAAGAAACATCTACAGTACTAGTCTCTAAAAGTGATGGGTACTGGGGATATTGGCAGAATACAAAAAATACACAGAAAAATACACTGATTCTACTTTATGAGCTGAGGCATATACATGCGAAATCTGCCCCTGCCTCCTAAGTGAAGGTATAAGAAATTGTCTTGCTGAAATTGTTCATGTGTGCTAAGATACTTTTCTAACCTTCTACTTTCAGTGGTGAACTCTTTCCCTTGGTGGTTTAGTGCACCCATGAGTTGCTACCATCTACAGAGTTGGTGAAATCAGAGCCAGGGCTCCAGCAGAGAACCTGCTGCGAAACAGCTGACCTGCATAGTCACACAAACAATCTACTTCTCTAACTGATGCTCCTGCTTGTCTTCATTTCCACATAGGAGGCCTGTTCTTGTGCTCCACCTTAGCCTGACCTGTCAGTCAACAACATGAGCAGCTTTTCACTCAGCCAGCTCAGGTTAGGGGGCCTTGTCAGATTCTTACTTCAGGATTTTACTGGTCCCCAGTAAAATGGTGCGCATTCCCCTTTACTCTCCATCCATGCCAGCATGAGCTGACATGACTTTATTGATCTTGGCCATTCTGACTCGTATAAGATGAAATCTCAAAGTCAGTTTGATTTGTATTTCTCTGGGGAATAAGGTGGTTGAACAATTCTTAAATTGATCTCAGGCATTTGTGTGCCATCTTTTGAGTACTGTATGGTTCTATACTCCATTTTTAAATTAATTACTTGTTTTCTTTATGTCCCGTTTTTTAGTTTTCTATATGTTTTAGATATTAGCCTTCCATTGGATATGTACTTGATTAAAAATCCTTCCCATTCTGCCAATTTGTCCAAATGATAGTGTCTTTTGCCATGTAGAAGCTTTTTAGTTTAGTGAGGTTCCATTTCTAATTGTTGATCTTTTTTTATTTTATAATTTAATTTAATTTTACATCTCAGCCACGGATTCCCTTGTTCTCCCCCCCCCCCCGCCTTCCCCCTATCCCACCCCCCATTCCCATCTCCTCCAGGGAAAAGACTCCCCTGGGGATTGAGTTCAACCTGGTAGATTCAGTCCAGGCAGGTCCAGTCCCCTCCTCCCAGGCTGAGCCAAGTGTCCCTGCATAAGCCCCAGGTTCCAAACAAACAGCTCATGCACTGAGGACAGGTTCTGGTCACACTGCCTGGATGCCTCCCAAACAGATCAAGCTAATCAACTGTCTCACTTATCCAAGGGATCTTAATGCCTATGTTTTCAGTGTCCTGTTCAGAAAATCTTCTCCTGTGTCAATGAGTTCAAGACTATTCCCCCTTTCTTTTCTATCAGCTTCAGGGTATCTGGCATTATATTGACATCCTTGATCCATTTGGAGTTGGTTCTTGTGTAGGGTGATAAACAAGGATCTATTTGTATTCATCTACATCCAGCAATTAATTTGATCAGCATCACCTGCATCTGTCTCCCTCCCATTGGCCAGCCATTATGTGGTATGCAGTGGTGTCATGCTGTGCTGGCTTTTTAATTCCTTTCCATTGCCTTTATTGTTAATTATTCTGCAAAAATTTTATAACACATTTTACATTAGGCTAGAAAACGGAAGTTGCATGTAGTTCAATGAATCCTTTATGCTCATTCTACATGTAGGTAGCAAAACTGAGATTTTGTGTGTGTTGCTGTGTAAGTGTTGGCTTTTGTGGTGCTAGGGATTGAACATGACATCTCACAAATGCTAAGCAAGTGCTTTATCACTGAGCTGTGCTCCCAGTCCCAGAACTGAGTTGTAAATGAGGACTCTTCCCAAAGCTTATACCCCTCCATTTAGACATCTTTTTCTCTATGTTCTCAGTCTAGTTCAGTATTAAACTAACTATTCAGGGGGTAATGATCCCTAGTAAATATATGATTCCCAGCAATATCCCAAAGAGATATGTTTAATATAAAATCCTTCTTAGTCAGCTCCTTATAGTAATATCCTTCTTTTTATTTAAGCTTTCTTAGAAATTTAAAGCTACCATATTAAGACTTTCCAGATTCAAAGAAAAACTGGGTTACATTGTTTTGTTTTGTGGTATTCACTGGTACTCAGAGTTTTGTTTAGCAAGTGTCTGATTTGAAAGATTAGTTATATATTACTAGACAAAAATGATCTGTCTCATTCTCAGATATTAGTTTCAAATAAATTAGATTTAATATATCTTATGGACATTTATAAGGCTGTTCTACATGCAACATCATTGATTTAATATTGATCTGGCTTATGGCTGGTGTGTTTAATTTAAAATCCTATGTCAAACTTAGTATTTAATGTGTTTGGTTTGATAGTATTTTGGCTCAGTGTTCAACTGTCTGGTTTGATAAGAAATATATTGCTTTAGGGCATGAAGAAAAAATTTAAAAGAATTTTATCAGTAAACAGTAAGTAGATGTATTATCGTGCAGAAATAATTACACTTTTAACACAGAAATTTGAAGTAGAAATATGATCCAAAAAGATATGTTAGCTTTGTTTAGGTAAACAGTGTCTTCTCAACTGCATTTAATTAAATAAACAGCAATGAATAGGCATGTAAGTCTTCTCAAAGTAAATGCTTTTTAGCAAACTAAACACCTACTTTCTTTTTATAAGAACTGTTTTGTGGCTTTGGCGAGCTTCTCCTTAATAAGTAAACTACATACTCCTCTTTGTGGTCTTTATATATTTACATTCTAAAAATCTCTAGTTTCAACAACGTCACAATGAATACTTGAAGATCTAATTGACAGGGATACTGAATGCAAGACCTTCTGCAGTGTCTCCAAGCATGCATTTGGAGTCAGTACATTTTAAACTCTGTGCAATATCACTTTGCCTGACTTGCCAAGAGAATGAATTTTAATGTCTGCTTGTGATTCCTCTTTTCTGCCAGGAAACCCCCTGTACTTCCCTCTCATCCTTTTCCATGGTTAATCATCCCTATCAGAGCAGTCACACCAGCGAATCTTGCTATCATGCAGCCCAGAACTCCCAAGACATTCTTCACTGACTGTCTTCTTTTGCCTCTCAAATTTGTTAGTGTGGGTTCATTCAGTTCTTTCCATTTCTTTTACATTCTAATATTTCTCTCTGCCTCAGTGAAAAGTCCTTACTTACTTTAAAGCCAGATTTTAGTCCTTTGGTTCTTGGTACATTCTGTATCCACAGCTGTATTTCATGCTTAAATTTCCATCCAATAAATATAGTATTTTTGCTATTTCAACAACAGAGTCACCTCTCTTGCATGGAAAGCTTTCTGTTCACTGTCCTTAGTTCATTGGGATTTGCACCAATTCCTTAATAATACCCACAGGAAAGACCAAAACAAATTGAGTTGACTTAACAGACAGTGAGCCTTGGCTTGCTCTGTGTATTCTCGCAAACACCCTGTAGGACAACTGTCTGAAGAAGGGACTCTCATCAGCTGTGGAAAGAAGCTCCTTTAGACTAAAACCATCCATTAAAAGAGCTGTGAGGTTTCAGATTTCCAGCCCACACAGCCTGACTCCAGACTTGTGGGGTCAGTAGACCCCAAGTCCTGTTGCCTGATGCTACTGCTTCCTTTCCCGTGGACGTTATTCTGCACTTGCATGGAATGACTCAGTCTCCTCCAGCTTCTAAGCCTCTCCCCAGTGAACACTGCCTCTCTCTGTTCTTCCTCTCTTCCACTCACCCACTCCTCCCTTTTTCCTACTCTCTCTCCCTCTCTTTTTACTATTTATTTTACTCTACTAAGCATAGATGATTTTTTAGACCACAGTCTCAGGAGGTTTATAATTAGTATCTTGCTGGGAAAAAAAAAGCAATAAATAATAATTTTCCCTCTTAAGTTGCTGTTTTTGTTTTTTTTTTAACCAAACTCCTCCTGATTAATCTTCCTTGTTCTCTATGTTCTAACCTAATACTAAGCAATTTTCCCTTAAGAGCTCAATTATAATTATTGTTTGTGTTTGCATTTTAATGTCCTTTATATTTATTCATTTTTGTTCCTACCAAAATACATTCACCTTGAAGGCAGGGTAATAATGTGAATGTCTAGGCAAAACTTCAGTCTGTCTTTCCCTCGGCCCTTATCCTTTTTCTCCTAGCTTTTAATGTCTGTTTCTATCTTATTCAAACAAATCATCTCTGTCTCTGTCTCTGTGTGTGTGTGTGTGTGTGTGTGTGTGTGTGTGTGTGTGTGTGTATAAGAAATACGGTGAGTACAACAGAAAATATGGCATCACAATGAGTATACATTATATTTATTATAGCTGTTCATCTCCTGAAGGCATACAAAACCCACTCTAATGTGTCACTAAATGATTCCAACCCTTTATAATGCTTTTCTATGTTAATTTCTCAATAATAACATATACATTCTAACCTAAAATATGTATATAATAAATAAATAAGTGAATATTGCTGAAATATTTTACTCCCACTTCAACCCCTGCATTTTCAAGACCAGGGAATAAGGCTATCTTCATTCATTTCTGACATACAGCCCTCTGATGTGTTGGAAGACACTCCAGACCCAGCCAGTGTGCTTGGATGGAACTGAGCATGAAACTGTAGCATTTTGTAGTTTCAACATCTGATCTACTACCAGAGTGTTCAGCAGAGCTTATTTGGAGATGAGAAAATTTTGAATCTCTGTCATTAATGGGCACTTTTGAGCATAAGGAGAGTTAAAAGTGTTTCACCTAAAATGTAGCATTAGACCAGCCACTTCAGGTGTACTTCAGGTAAATAGATTAGAAGTAAATTGCAGGCATTTATTGATGTGAAAAGGGCTTTTAGATGATTGCATAAAGTCTGGTGGAAACAGTTTCATCATCATTGAAACTCCATGTAGTTTTATCCTAAGTAAATCACTTCCAATGTATCGTGGAAGCTTAAGATAAAATTAGCCTTACACACTCTCTTCCATCTGCTTCCATCAATCCACTGGAAAACAACATGTTTATCCTCACACCAAAGCAAAAAGCATCTTTGGGTTCCATTGCTAACCAAAGGAGGCAGTAAATAGATTTGACGTTGGACCTGTGCAAGAAGAACTCACCTGAAATGCCTTCTCCACTGAGTTCATGGCCAAGTCCATACCAGCTCAAGACAACATCCATCCCTCAAGAATAGAGTTAAGGTATATCAGCATGTGATACCACAGGATGAAATTTGGGTTTCCAAAGCAACTGAAAACTAAAGAAATATCAATAAATGGAGAAATTACAGTGGTAAGAAAGCCAATGGTGCTTTCAAGCTGTCTTCAGATGCTTAGGTGATCCTGAACTATGATGTGTACACCTTAAAAAGCTAGGCAATGCTGGAGAGGAATGACTGTAGAGCCACAGATGATCATAAATTAATGCTGCCTAGAAGAAATTTGAATTTGAATCCTGCCAAATAAGATGGGTGGGAAATGTAAGATTACAATAAAAATCCCAGAAAAACTTGTGAAATTAAAACCTGCTTCACAAATTCAACATTTCTAATCAAGAGCAAACATGGTACATTGGAGTCTACAAAACTAAAAAATATTGTACTTTTCAAAGAAACCATTAAAATTTAAAAGGCAAGCCATACAATGGAAGAAAATATTTGCTACACATATAAATATATACATATATATTACAAAGAATTTGAATCTCAATATATAAGGAACTACTAAATTCAATTGGAAATTATATAATTAAAAATAAGCAAAAGATTTAAAGAACTACATCATAAATGAAGATACATGAACAAAAGAAAACATGCTTAATTAAATTTTTATTAATACTGCTAACTATTAAGGAAATACAAATTAATTCACTATAATTTATATTCAACATTTAAAATTGCTATAATTAAACAGAAAAATCCTATTTTATTATCCTATTTATTATTAATTATCAAAATGGAAGACCTAAAGCTTGCAGGATTTAGGTTTGATTTGTTCTTGTTTTTCAGAATTCTTCAGATGCATCATTATGTCATTTATTTGTGCTCTGTTTTGATTTTTTTATATGTATACACTTAGGAATATAAATTTTCCTCTTAAAACTGCTTTTAATATGACCCAGAAGTTTTGTTGTATTGTGTATTCATTTTCATGGAGTTCTAGAATTTCTTTTTATTTCTGGATTTCCTCCTTGGCACATTTATTATTCAGTAAAGGTTTGTTAAATCTCCTTGAGTTCATGCACTTATTGGAGATTATTGTCGATTTTAAGTTTTATTGCATAACAGTCATATAGGATGCATTTATTATGTCAAATTTTATGAATTTGTAAAGTTTACTTTGTGTCTCAAGATATTATTTATTTTAGACAGCCTTACATTGTCTGCTGTGTAGAATATTTTCTTTGGTGTTTTGGTAAAATATTCTGTAGATATTTATTAGATTCATTTGATGTAAGATGGAATTTGATTCTGAAGTTTCCGTGTTTATTTTTTTGTCTTGATGACCTGTCCACTGGAGGAAGTGAGATGTTAAATCATCTACTAGTATTGGATTGATGCTAAGTTGTGTCTTTAATCCCAGTAGTATGCCTTATATAAAGCTGGGTACACCAAATTTTGAAACATAAAATATGTTTTCTTGATTATCCATTTCCTTGATTAAAATGAAGTGACCTTCATTGTCTCTTTTGATTAGGTACAGTTTGAAATCTATTTTGTTGGATATTAGGATGGCAATGTCTACTTGCTTTCGGATCCTACTTGCTTGTTATCATTCTTTCACTTTAAGGTGGTGCTTGAAGGAAACAGAAAGATAAATTTTGTTCCTTAATCTGTTCAGCTGGCTTATGTTTTTTGATTGGAGAGTTAAGGCTATTAATATTTAAACATTAGGTGGGTTGACTACAGTTGCTTTGCTGATGTTTGCTGTTTGTGGTCTTAGTTATGCTTTGTATTTTCATTAATTATAGCTTCATCTTTTTCTGAGTTTCTTGACTTTATTTATTCTTATCATCAGTTTTAAGTATTGTTTCAAGAATTTTCTTTAAGGATGTATTAGTGGATGTGAATTTTTATTCTATTGTATCATAGTTTTTCTCCCTCCCTCCATTGTGGCAGATAGTTTTGCTGGGTATAGTAATCCAGGCTGGCAGTCATTGCCTTCTAGAACTTAGAGCACATTGTTCTGGGCTCTTTTGCTTCTAAGTTTCCATTGTGAAATCAGCAGTTATTTTTAAAAAGATTTTTAATTTGCATTTCTCTAATGGCTAAGAATGTTATGAACTTATTAAAATATCTACTAGCCACTTGTATCTCTTCTTTGAGAACACTCAGTTCAATTCCTTATTCACTTTTTTATTTTATCTTATTATTTTTATTTTGTTTTATTTATATTTTTCTTCTCTACCTTACAGATCTTACCTTATAGATCCATTAAGTATATATTATGACTTCCAGTTTAGTGTTTTTATAGTATTCCTGAGTGTGCCAACAAGTGAGTGTTTTGTGTGTGTGTGTGTGTGTGTGTGTGTGTGTCTTTTCTTGAACACTTTTCCTTCCGTTTATTGGTTTTGTCTAATCCAACTGTTATTTTGATGAGTTTTCATTTATATGTGATTTGTGTTTTTCTCTTGCAGCTTTCAGTATGTTTTTCCTTGTTCTGTATAATTAATGTTTTGATGATGATATGCCATGGTGAGTTTGTTTTCTGGTCTTGTCTGTATGGTGCTGTGAATGGTTCTTGTGTCTGTATAATTCTGTATTTCCTTAGTTTATGGAAGTTTTCTTCTATGATTTTGTTGATTTCCTCTATGCCACTGACCTTGAATTTTTCTCTTTCATCTATGCCTAAATTTGAAGATTTGGTCTTTTCCTAATGTCTCACATTTCTTGAATGTTCCTTTCCTTTGCTTATTTGTCCTCTATGGTCTTTTCGATGCATTCATCCTTCTCTTCAGTCTGAAGTATTTCTTCAAGCATCCTATGGAGATCTTTCTGAGGCATAAATTTCTTTAATCTCTTTTTGTTGTGCACAGATTTCTTTTTCAGGTATGGTTTTTTTGTGTGTGTGTGGTGTGTGGTGTGTGTGTGTGTGTGTGTGTGTGTGTGTGTGTGTCTGTGTGTGTGCATGCTAGGTATAATAATCTGTGTTGACAGTTGTGGTCTTTCAGAACTTAGGATGCACATTTTCAAACACATACAGATTTTAAAGTTTATATTGGGGCTAGAGAGATGTCCCAGGGATTATGAGTACTTATTGCTGTTGCAGAGGACCCATGTTCTGTTTCCAGCATCATATCAGGCACCGCAGAGCTGCCTATAACTCCAGTTCTTGTGTAATGTGCAATTGACTATGAGCTATCATCATCTTGAAATGTTCTGTTTTCAAAACACATCAAGTTAACAATTCAGAAATGCCAAATTCAGTCATTTCTAAACTGTCATGGCAAGTGAGCTTACCAACACACCAGTTCCTAATTCATAGCTGATAGATTAATTTTTTACTTCATTTTAGAAGAAAAATCTTTTCATTTGGTTTTTAGAGAAGATTATTTCTAAGCAGGCACCACTTTTTCAGGATGGAACAGTAGTCAAATACTAAGTTTTCCTTTAACTCACCCTGCTGCAAATGCTCCCTCCTACAGCAACCCATTCATCTAGGTTGCATCTATGTAGTCATTCTAGAAACAATTCTGTGTTCCAGATGCTCTTAAGGTGTAACTGGGGATAATTATGCCTACTTAAAATGAGACTGTTGGAAATTCAAGGATATAGATTATGTTCTACAATGTCTTTCCTAAGATTAAAAGCATATGCCTTCTTTAAAAAAAAAGCATATGCCTTCTAATTTGATATGCCCAATATTAGGTAACTACTAGACTCAGGGAAGGAAGATTTATTTTAGCTCATAGTACAGCCCATCATGGTGGGGAAGTCACTGCAGTAGGAGCTTGAAGCAGCTGGTCATTTTGCATCCACCGTTATGAAGTAAATAGCAAAGGAAGACATGGTGCTGCTCAATTCCTTTTCTATTCTCATATAATCTAGAACCCTAGCCAGGGAATGATGCCACTCACAATGGGTGGGTTCTCCCAACTCTTTTAGGGCAATCAAGATAATCCCCCACATCCAAATCCAGAGGTCTAACTTCCAGCTTCTAGATTCTGTCAAGTTGACAATTAATACTAACCATCACAAATGCCATTAATATTTTGTTTCCTCAATCACATTACCCACCTTTCAAATGCTGAGTAATTTTGTGTGACTAGTGATTACTACATTGGATAGCACAAATACAAAACACTCTCAACATTTCAAAACATTCCACTGAGTTGTGCTGTCTGGGGTACACTTACATCACTGAATTCAGGTACACCTGAATCTTCTGAATCAATGAGGTTTCAGAGATAGTAATGACCAATAATTCATGTTTCCTCAATGCTCTATCATAACATTCTATTGTTAGTTATCTGTACTTAGTTGTTTACAGTGTTTGAGGTTTGGTGGCTAGAGATTATTGAATTAACAGAATTCAAGGAAATAAAGTAATTCAATAGTAAGCGTTCACTTTGTACTGGGGCTAAGCACTGACTGGGGAAGTGATGTAATGAGGTGAAAAGGAAGCAGTTCAAACACACTAGTAGTTGCAGTTACATGATCTTCAGCAAAGCAAAAGATATGATATGATACAGTGCTATAGTGCCATGAAACGAAAGCACAGAGACACCACAGGATCATGCAGGAGGGACATAAACACAGCCGCAGGCCAAGAAAAAGCTTCCAGGGATAAGTCACACTTGAGCTGAGAAGAGATTTAGTCTATGTCATAAAGAGGATAACAAGGATTGAATCAGAGAAAACTGTGAGCAGGAAAGCATTCTCACCAAGGAGGAAAATAGATATTCAAGAGAGAGATAAAAAAAAAAAAACTTATGGAATTAAATGAAAAATGAAACTAAATGATATTAATGTAGAAAGGAAAATCAAATTACTCTTATGAAAGTTAAAGTATGTAATTTACTTTACAGTGTAATTCCAAAGTGAAGTTTCTGGACAAGGTGGCTCATGTACACTCTTGCACCCTAGAGGCTGAAACAGGAGGTCTTAGCAAGTGAAATCCTCACAGAACAGCAACAACAACCTCAAAGCAAAATTCTAAGATACAACAAAAAGATATTGGGGTAGTAAATGCGTGCCTAAAAATTGTGATTTTGACTAATATAAATTACAATTCGACAAATTTTACCCAAAAATTGTCTATAATCATGTATTTGCATGCATATATAACATTCATATGTGTGTAAATGTGACTACACATGGCATTTAATCCATAATACTTTCAGTTCCCTGCTTAGCTTTCTCCCATTTTCCTCTTCCTTACCACAAGAATCATTTTTCTACACTAAAAAGCAATCAATAGGATGCATTGTAGTAGTCCATATTTTTCCCTAAGTATTTCTAATAATAAAATAGCATATAGCATATCCTCACATTTATGTAATTTTGAGTTGCTGTTGCTTTTAAAACAGATTATATTATGAATAATTCCTGTGCCTTGCTTTTTTCTCATTCTGTAAATAAATAATAGAGATCATTCTGAGGCTGGCATGGCATGAACAAATTCTTTTAAAGGTCCCATCATGTTTCATGGTGCATCGTCATCCCTTGAGCAAAGATCATTACCGCTGTATCCAATTTAGTGCCACAGTAAACAGTGACACACTGAGTACCCTCTGCATTAATCTGACTTTTCCCTCCTCTGGAATACAACCCTGTGAGTAGAATCACTGGGCCAAAAAGTCATTGGTATCTTTTTTTTTTTAATTTGAATAGATGTAGTTTTTAGGGAGAAAAAAAAAAAAAAACAGGTATAACAATTTTCCACCAGCAATGTGAGAGAACGTACTTTTCCAGGCTTCCCACCAGCAATAGACACTAAATGTCAGACCAATAGATCTAAAACAGTGGCCTGCTGCCATTTTCTTTGGTACTGGCACAGCCCCTGTTGTGTTTGAGTGTTTTCCAGTGCTGGTAGGGCATATGGATCTATTCCATTTTGAATTACCTCTTCAGAAGCTTTAGCCATCTTCCTTTCACAGCTGTTACTTTTTTTCTACTTAACAATAGTCACCTTTTGTCCACTTCATTCTAAAATTTATCTGTCATTTATTAACTGAAATGTATTATCAGAGAAATCTGTTTTGAACTAGTCTATGTAAATAGTATAACTTTGTGTGTATAATTTCTGCAGTTCAGAGTTTATATAAAATTCATTTCATACCTCTACTATATACACTCTCCTAGTTTTTCTTTTCATAAGGATTTTATATTTATTTGAACTGTTTAATCTCATTATAAAGTACTGTTCTAAGTTTTCAAGAAAATGAGTTCAGGGGCCCAGGGTGTAGCTCAAACTCAGTAATAATGTGATTGCCTAACATGCATGAGGCTCTGGGCCAGGGGTGTAGCTCAGTAATGGTGTGATTGCCTAATATACATGAGGCTCTGGGCCAGGGGTGTAGCTCAGTAATGGTGTGCTTGCCTAACATATATGAGGCTCTGGACCAGGGGTGTAGCTCAGTAATGGTGTGCTTGCCTAACACATATGAGGCTCTGGGCCAGTGGTGTAGCACAATAATGGTGTCTTGCCTAAAATGTATGAGTCTCTGGGCTCAATCCACAACAGTAAAACAAAAAAGGAAATAAAAGAAAGATTTTGTTTCTTAATTCCTGCCAATTATGCCAGTCACAATTATTAACACATTGACTAACTTTTTAGGGAAGCAATTTAGAACACAGCTGCTTCAGACAAAAGCCCATCCCTAAAACGGATAATAATTGTGTGTGTTATGACTTTAACATAAATCATGAAAATATGCATCTGAAATGATACACGATTCTTTATTATTTATCTTTGTTTATAATGTTATTATTTAGACAAAACAAGAATGATATTACTAAACATTGTTAATTCATATTAATTACAATAGTAAATAATGTGTAACTAAACACATTTATATTTTTTCTTTAAATAATTTATATTGTACATATAATATACATCAAAAACATTTATGATGATATAACTACATATTATTGTATAATATAAAGTACAACAATATTTGAGTATTTTTCTGTCTACTGATAAAACAACTATATTGAATCTTTTTTAGCTCTGTATTTGATGCTGACATTTGTAGGCATTTTTGTTTGCCTGTTTGTTTCTAGACAGGGTCTCACTATGTAGCTCTGCCTGTCCTGGAATTCACTATGAATTACAGGCTAGACTTGAACTTGCAGAGATTTGCCTGCCTCAGCCTCCAAATGCTGGGATTAAAGGTGTGTGCCACCATAATCCAGCTCTATAGACATTTTTAAGACTCATAAATATAAAATTTTGAAGAGGGGAATAAATGAGTATTAAACACATTCAATGGCAAATAACAGTGCATGTTCTTTCTATTCTGCAGTACAGCTGTATAATTTTACAGCTTTGCTTCAGTAACATCTCTCTTGCTTGCTCTCCAATTCTGTGCCTTTCCTCTTCTCTCTTTTAAAAAAAAATATACACAGTTTTATTCATAATTCATGTGGAGATTGGTTACAGAAAGGAATACCTCAAAGGACAACATTCCATACATAGTGAGCCATGCTATTTTTGTGTTTTATTCCAAATACCCAGTCATAATATTACATAGAAATAATGGCTAGCAGTCTAAATAATCCATTAGCTTAAGATTTCATGAGCCAAACTGTGTTTATAAGATTATACACACCACATTTTATGTGACTGTATAATTGCATGCTTATATTTAAAAGTCTGAATACAACATATTGTCTTTCAGGAACAATATGATGATTGTTTTCTGTTTTAACTAAAGTTCCAATGTGAATAGGAACAGGGAAGTCTCTCTTTAAAAATTCACACCCCTTAATGTCAAAATATGCAGCCATCTTAGAAGTTATCTCTTTAGAAATATTTTTTTAGAGGCCAACCCTGGTTCCACAAGTCCAAGTATGTCACTGAACAAAACTTCAAAGCAATTTCTAATAGTGATTCAGGTTTAGAATCCTAGAAAAGAGCAATAGTCATAAGGATTTTAGTTATTATTTATAGTAAAATGTGTGACTTCAATTTCAGAGCTTTGAGAATTATAAAAAGGATATCCATCATTTCTTTTATTTCTTTGTTAAATTTGTTTTTTCATACTCTATATTCTGATTATGGTTTCCCCTCCCCCAACTTCACCCAGATCCTCCCCACCTCCGTAACTACCTGAATCCACATCCTTTCTTGTTCTCTCTCATTAGAAAACCAACAGGAGTCTGGTGGATTCCTGGGAACTTCCCTAGCACTCTGTTTCTCCCTATTCCCATGATATCTTCATTTATCATGGTATCTTTTTCCTTGCTCTGCCATTTGTCCCTGTTCCAGATCGAACCTCCCATTCACTTACATTCTCATCCTCCATCCCTTGCCCTCCATTACCCCCTCACCCCCAGCTTGTTCATGTAGATCTCATCTATTTCTCCTTCACTGGGTGATCCATGCATCCTTCCTAGGGTCCTTCCTGCTGGCTAGTCTCCCTGGAACTATGGGTTGCAGTCTGGTTATCCTTTGCTTTACAACTAGTATCCACTTATGAGTGAGTATATAACATGTTTGTCCTTCTGAGTCTGGGTTACCTCACTCAGGATTATATTTTCTAGTTCCATCCATTTGCCTGCAAATTTCATGATGTCATTGTTTTTCTCTGCTGAGTAGTACTCCATTGTGTATATATACCACATTTCTTTACCCATTCTTCAGTTGAGGAGCATCTAGGTTGTTTCCAGGTTCTGGCTATTATGAATAATGCTGTTATTAACATAGTTGAACATGTGTCTTTGTGGTATGATTGAGCATTCCTTGGGTATATGCCCAAAAGTGGTATAGCTGGGTCTTTGAGAGGTGCCTGAACTGGCCTACTCTGGTGATCAGATGGCTGAATACCCTAACTGTCATCATAGAACCCTCATCCAGTGACTGATGGAAGCAGATGCAGAGATACATGGCCAGGTGCCAGGCCGAGCTCCAGGAGTTCAACTGATGAGAGAGAGGAAGGATTCTATGAGCAAGGGACATCAAGATCATGATGGGAAAATGTACAGAGACAACCAGCCAAACTAGTGAAAATGCATGAACTGTGGACCAATAGCTGAGGAGCCCCCATGGTACTGCACTAGGCCCTCTGGATAGTCGAGACAGTTGTGTAGCTTGAAATGTTTAGAGGGCCCCTAGGCAGTGGGATTAGGACCCATCCCTAGTGCATGAGCTGGCTTTTTGGAGCCTGGTGCCTATGGTGAGACACTTTGTGCAGCCTTGGTGCAGGGAGGAGGGGCTTGGATCTACCTCAACTGAATGTACCAGGCTCTGCTGACCCCCCATGGGAGAACTTTCCTTGGAGGAGGTGGGAATGGAGGTTGGATTGGGGGGGAAGACCGAGGGGTGGGAGGAGGGAGGACTTTGGAATCTGGTTGGTATGTAAAATGAATAGAAAAATCTCTTAATAATAAAAAAAGAATGCAAAAAGAAAACAAACAGGAGTCCAAAAGAATAAAATAACATAAAATAAAAACAAACTATGGACAGAAAAACAAAGGACAAAAGAAAAAGCACAAGAAACATACATAGACATAGAGGCACACACACATTGGCACACACAGAAATCCCCTAAAAATTGAAAGAACAGAAACCGTAAAATATATAAACAAAAGACTTGTTGGAAAAGAAAGAGAAGAGGAGGAAAAAAGGAAGGGGGAAAAGGGGGAAGAGGAGGAGAAAGAAGAATAAGGAGGAGGAGCAGGAGAAAGAAGAGGAGGAGGAAGAAGAGGAAGAGGAAGAGGAGGAGGAAGAAGAAGAAAGAGAAGGAGAAAAGGAGAAGGAGGAGGAGGAGAAGGAGAAGGAGAAGGAGAAGGGGAAGGGGAAGGAGAAGGAGAAAGAAGGAGAGGAGGAGGAGGAGGAGGAGGAGGAGGAGGAGGAGGAGGAGGAGAAGAAGAAGAAGAAGAAGAAGAAGAAGAAGAAGAAGAAGAAGAAGAAGAAGAAGAAGAAGAGCTTTTTGTTTTGTTCTGTTTTGCTTTTTGAGAAAGGGTTTATCTTTGTAACCTCAGCTTTCCTGGAGCTCTCTTTGTAGACCAGGCTGGCCTCAAACCCAGACATCAGCCTGCCTCTGCCTCCCAAGTGCTGGTATTAAAGGCCTGCACCACCACCGCCTGACTATGGGGCCTGCTCTTAAGAGTCGTTTGTATAGCCAGCCAGTGGACTCCATTATAGAAACTAATTTTCATCCCCTCTAAAGGAGGCCTGGATATATATTTAGATTAACACAGTCCCTTCCTGAGGGTTGAGAAGTGTTTTTATGAGCATTTGCTATGTAGCACTCAAATGACAAGTTGGGCATCCTGCAAACATCTGTAACTTCTGCTCCCAGGAATGAGTCATAGTGTGCTTTCTTCCTTGTGTGTGCGGAGGCATGCTCACCTGCACAGGCATGTGCACATAACAATCACACAGACAAATATACACGTGCATAAATAAATAAAATAAATCTTTAAACAAACAAAAGAGAACTTAAAATGCATAAAAAATATCCCCTTCTATCAAAAAACTAAAATATAACTGAAGGGATTTACAAGCAAAAATGAAAGTTTAAGGCAATTATCACACAAAAATTTGAAGACATTTCAAAATAGTTAAATGACTATGACAAATCCCTTTCTAGTTCATTCACAGAGTAAAGTTTAGCTATCTACAAGACATTAATTGCTTTCATCCCTTCTGGCTCATTTGCTCCAGTCAAGAAACCAAACCAGCATTGGCATTGTATTTATACGATTAGATGATTACTGTTAGCTCATGTCTCCACCACAATCTATTGACCTATGATCACCGTTGTATGGGAAGTAGGGTGGTGAAGGTTCAGCCTTCATGAATACATTAATGTATTGTAAGAAGAGTGAGTTAGTGGGTTCTTTCCAGAGTGTGTCTACTTAAAAAGTCATCCCTGGTTCTTTTACATGTTTTCTTGATGTCCACCATTCCCTCTGGCTCTTACACTCTACACTCTTTCTGCCTCCTCTCCCTGAGCCCTGAGAAGACGAATTTGATGGAGACATCCCTTTTAGTGTTGAATGTTCCAAGGTGTCTCTCTCTCTCTCTCTCTCTCTCTCTCTCTCTCTCTCTCTCTCTCT
>CABHPQ010168692.1:25141-48393 GCA_902168405.1 Peromyscus aztecus
TCTCTCTCTCTCTCTCTCTCTCTCTCTCTCTCTCTCTCTCTCTCTCTCTGTAATGTCTGGCTGTGGGTCTGTGTTTGTCCCCATCTGCTGCAGGAAGACGCTTCTCTGGTGATGGCTGAACAAGGCACGAATCTGTAAAAATAGCAGAATGTCATTTATTGCTGTTTTATTTTGAGGTTGTTTGTTTGCTTGGTTTGGTTTGGTTGGGTTTGGTTTGGTTTGGTTTGAAGTTGGAAATTGTTTCAGTTTGTTTAGAACAGTAGTATTTGGTTTTCCACTAGGTCCCTAGGCTATCTAATCTTAAGTTCTTGGTCACCCAAGCAGTGTTTAATATGGATTCTATCTCGAGAAGTGGGCCTTAAATCAAATCAGATAGTGATTGGGTACTCCTACAAACTTTGTGCCACCATTGCCCTAGCATATCTTGCAGGCAGGACAGCATTGTAGCTCAAAGCCTTCCTCTCCTTCTGTGATCAAACATGAAATCCCCTGTGACTCGTGACTCTTTCAAGCCCAGTGTCCTTGAGTCTAGCATCACTGTTATGTGATAACCTCCAACTAACTGCATGCTCTCCATGAAAACGCTTGAGTGTTAAAACAGTGCATGGTTCACCTGATGGAAGAGCAGGGTTTAGTTTTGAAGAGATTTGCCCCCATCTCTCACAATGATGCCACAGGCTGAAGATCAGTCTCAGCCTTAGCATCCTTAAAATCATCATGTAGAGTAAACATGACTGAGATGTCTGTCTCTATAAACACTCTGAATCATGTCCCTGACAATGTAGGCACAAATTCTCTTTCTCAGAAAAAAAAAATGCTTATAAATAAGGAAAGCAATTTGAACTTGGGGAAGTCAATGATAGGTTACAAAACACAGCGTTACTAAAGAAACTGAGATATCCCTAGCTTTCCAAAATACTATTATTCAGTTTTTTAATGTTTACTTTTCATTGAGATTTTTGTCCCAATCCACATGTAACATTGAACAATTTAAGGGTATCAGCTCACCCTTTGCCAGGTTCCCTGTGGTTTCTTCAAATGTAATTAAATAAGTATAGAAAAGAATATTTTTGTTTTAATGTAATTCTTTTATGCACTATCATTTTCAATGTTTTTCCATCATAGAGGACATTCTTTTGTCCTTCACTTCAGAATATGAATCATAAACATTTTAGCAACAGCCTTTCCTCAGTTTAGTACATTTATTTATTTAGTACATGTGTGTTTTAAAAAAGACATTCTTAAAAAGTTTGTGTTGATTTATTTTAAACATTTTCATATCTTGTTTATGAAAGTTTGTGCCTGTGATGACTATCTCAGAGCACAAATTGAAACTGCAACATGAAGTATACAAAAATATGGTAGATCTATAATTGAAGCAGCAGTAAACAAAACCATACCTATATCTGAATAAATGTGCGCTTGCGTGTGTGCGTGCGTGCGTGCGTGCGTGCGTGTGTGTGTGTGTGTGTGTGTGTGTGTGAATCCTAAACACTTGAATGTGGACTTGACCATGATTTACTGTGTTGCATAAGTTCAAAAGTGATGAATGTTTAAAAATTATCAGTTTCCCTGTAGGAATACTTAGGTCCAGATGTAATAAATATTAAGGCCATCTCATCTTGAGGACTTATATGGGCAGTGAATTACAAGGACCACTAAAGATCGATTCTGGGTTGATCATAACTCTGTATGATTAACCTGTAACTCACGTCCAATTCATCACTTCATCCACCACTGACCATTAGTTAAAATTATAATGAAGTTTGATCTACAAGATTAGAATTTATTTTGCTGACTTATTCTCAGATCTTTTAATTTTAAAGATTTCCATTCTCGGGCTTAGTTAAATTGCTAAACTTTTTTTTTTCATTTCAGTCCCGAAAATCAGAAAAGCTTAGCTAGGAATGGTCAAAGAATCAGCAAGCCTTAGGGTTTTGTAATCACAGAAAGCACAGTCATCCATTCCCATGGTTTCAACAGATGCCAACATTTTCTTTTAAATTCTCAGTTCTTTCATCTTACTAGTGTGATTACAGAGCATCAAAGAAGCTGCATTATTCTTTATGGTTCTCATCACATCTTGTGTTATAATATATTTACTTACATCAATGTTATTTTTCAAATTCGATGCTCAATGCCTTAAAGGCAGAGATTACCGTATCTCACCTGCCTTTGCTTTCCTGTGGACAAAGTCTCCATGAAATTATGTCTTTAATATTGTGAAAGGAGCATAGCAGATGGCCTTGAGCTTGAGTTCCAAATCAACCACTGGTCACTGATACCGCTTAGAGAAAGTTGGATCACTGCACTTGTGACGTAGGTGCCATAGAATCAGCTGTCTCAAAGTGTTGGAAAGACCAAAGAAACTCATGGGAAAGTATAAATCTGAAAACATCTCTTACAAGTTATCTGTTCTTGTAATATATATATATATTGGGCCAGCAGTGGTGGCGCATTTCTTTAATCCCAGCACTCAGGAGGCAGAACCAGGTGGATCTCTGTGAGTTCGAGGCCAGCCTGAGCTTAGAGAGTAAGTTCCAGGAAAGGCTCCAAAGCTACACAGAGAAATCCTGTTTCAAAAAAAACAATCAATCAATCAATCAATCAATCAATAAATAAATGGAAGGAAGGAAGGAAGGAAGGAAGGAAGGAAGGAAGGAAGGAAGGAAAGGGGCTGGAGAGATGTCTCAGTGGTTAAGAGCACTAGCTGTTCTTCCAGAGGTCCTGAGTTCAATTCCCAGCAACCACATGGTGGCTCATAGCCATCTGTAATGAGATCTGGTGCCCTCTTCTGGCCTGCAAGCATGCATGAAGGCAGAACACTGTATACATAATATATAAATCTTTAAAAAAAAAAAAAAAAGGAAGGAAGGAAGGAAGAAATACTGGATGCTGTCAATAAGGAAAAAATCTTATCTTACTATTTTGGTTTAAATGTCATCTTTCTAAAACTGTTTCCAGTGATTTTTTTCTTAATAAAAGAAAAGATTACAACTGCTATTTTCCATGACTTTATAGGTTTTAAAGTGAGCCTATAAAAATTGACTAAATTAGAGCTTCATGTAAGAATGAATATGGATCTCTCAATACATATCAAGATTGGTGGGTTGGTAGACAGTAAGTGTATTTGCCTGTAGTGTGGGCTTCTATGATTAACATGGAGAGTACCTCCTAATCAACTATTGGTGGGTTGGTAGACGGTAAGTGTATTTGCCTGTAGTGTGGGCTTCTATGATTAACATGGAGGGTACCTCCTAATCAACTACCAAGTTCTTTCTTCATCATTTCACAATGGGAATGTTGGAATACGAGCAGAGCAACCAGGACAGTTCACAGAGGGAAAGAAATATGTCATCATCCACTGCACAGTGAGGAGCATACATTTTAAAATATACTTTCGTTTCTCCTTACTGGGCCAGAAATGCAAATATTTGAGAAAATAACATTGAAAGTTTACATTTCCTCATCTGACAGAAAGAAACTTGCAAAAACAATGATTAGTTTAGTAGAGTGTGCATGAACAAGAAGTGGTCTCCATGGAGTATCTGTGTTTAATCAGTTAGGTACATAGATATGGAACTTAAATATTTGAATTTTTGTTCAACTATTTCAGTTATCGGAATATTTGAGCAAACTACTCCAATTCCTCTCCATGAAAAAGAATTTCCTTTCTGCTTAAATCACTTTAAACAGAAGCCATGCACATGACAACCCAGGATGCTACAACAATTGAGTGACTTGTCTCAATGACCCAGCTGTAAACAGATTAAGGAAAGGGGTTCAAGACTTACATCACCCTCTGAAACTCAGCTTCAGGGTCTTAGAAGATGCATGAAAACTGTCAGCACAGAACTTATGGAAAAATCTTTAAGCTGAACCTAAGACAAATATGTGACTATACTGTAGGAATCTAATAAGACCTCTCTGTGGACTACCCCATTCTGATTGTACCTCAGGGGCTTATATGAGGCTTACTGTCCTGAGCATCAGTAGATTCAATGTCTACCCATCACAACAGTACCTGTCTTTAAGTAGTGGGTTTTTTTCTATTTTTATTTTATTGAAAATAATTTTTGCATGCAATTTATTCTGATAATGGCTTCCCCTCCCTCAACTCACCTGAGATCCTCCCCACATCTCTATTAAAGAAGAATTTCATACAATGTATTTATCATATTCATGACTTCATGATTTCTCCTATATCCCCCCCTACCCACCCAACTCTGAATTTTCTTCGTTTTTCCCCACCAATTCTAGTTTTTACTCTTAGAGGTGGGGTTTTCCCTGGACTGTCATCACCTACCAGGGGTTATATTATTCAAGAAAAATGACTTTCCCTTCTTGAGAAGCTATCAAATGCCCAAAGCTCTTCAGACAGTGGTAGGATTGTGTGCCCACCCACCTGCCTCCATGCTAGGACTTTGTCTAGCTTAAGCTTTTGCATGTCTTATGCATGTCGTCACAATTGTTGTGAATTTATAAATTCAACCCTTCTGCTGTGTCCAGTGGTGACTGTTTTCTTGAAGGCACCCTTCTCTTTGGCTCTTAGGTTGTTTTCACCCCTTCTTCCACCAAGTTTCCTCAGCCTTGGGAAAATGGCTGCATTCAGTCAGGGCTGAGCACGGCATAGTCTCTTTTTCTCTGTACATTAACCAGTTGGGGGTGGTGAGCCTCTGTATCAATTGCCATCAACTTCAAGAAGAAGCTTCTCTGATAAGGGGTGAAAGATGTACCCTTCTAGGTTCTATGGATATAGCAATAAGTCATTAAAAGTCTTTTTAAAGGCCGGGCAGTGGTGGTGCACACCTTTAATCCCAGCACTCAGAAGGCAGATCCAGGCAGATCTCTGTGAGTTTGAGGCCAGCCTGGTCTACAGAGTGAGATCCAGGACAGGCACCTAAACTACACAGAGAAACACTACCTCAAAAAAACACCAAAAAAAAAAAAAAAGGTCTTTTTTAAAACTATGTTCACTTAAGGAAATAATAGTATTACATTCTCCCCTAGGGCCAAAGACCGCAGGTTCTTAGCCCCATTAACAGTTTTGGGATTGGCTTCCATCTCATGGAGCAGACCTTAGATCCAATTAGAAAGCAGTTGGTTACTCCCAAAACGTTCATGTGACTATGCAAAAATGGACATATTCAGTCAGGTCAGTCATTATCGTGGCTTGCATGGTTCCCAGATGGGTGAGATGGTTAACAGTGATGGTTACTTTTCTCTAATAGTATATCATGACATCTTAATATCTCTACTCTGGGGTCCATCCATGGAAAACAGTGGCAGTAGATATCACTTTGTAGTCTTCCTCACAATTACCACAATTGTGATATCACAAAATGTATCAACATATGGTCAGGGAAATAGGAAGAGGAAGCACTCAGATATACTTTTACCCTTTGCACAGCCTAGAGTGAAGCCCCACCCTGTGGTGGTATTGTGTTCCCCAAAATATTGTGTACCTTAATAAACTTATCTGGGGTCAGAGAACAGGACAGCCACAATATTAAACATGAGGATAGGCAGTGGTAGCATACGCCTTTAATCCTAGTATTCCAGAGACAGAAATCCCTCTGGATCTCTGTGAGTTCAAGGCCACATTGGAAATGGCCAGGCATGGTGACAACGCCTTTAATCCCAGTAAACCAGCCTTTGATCCCAGGGAGTGGTGGTAGAGAGCAAAAAGGTATATAATGCGTGAGGACCAGAAACTAGAGGCATTTGCCCAGGAGAGGCATTTGCCCAGGAAGGGATTTGCCCAGGAGAGGCATTTGCCCTGGAGAGGCATTTGCCCTGGAGAGGCATTTGCCCTGGAGAAGCATTTGGCCTGGAGAAGCATTTGGGCTGGTTAATCATTCAGGCTTCTAGCAGCAGTTCAGCTGAGAGTCATTCGGATATGAGGACATAGAGGCTTCCAGTCTGAGGAAGCAAGACCAGCTGAGGATCTGGCGAGGTGAGATAGCTGTGGCTTGTTCTGTCTCTCTGATCTTCCGGCTTCACCCCAATAACTGGCCAATAACTGGTTTGATTTTGTTAATAAGACTCTTTAAGATTCATGCTACACCACCCTGGTAAACATATCAATGACATTCAGTTCAGCTGCTAATCCAAAATGATCTCAACAACAAAAGCTACCAGAAAATTTATGAAACATCCACCACCTAGTCAGATGGATTGGACATTTCCTTGACCAGCCTCTCAATTATTTTCTCTCCTGAAGGATGACTGTAGCCTTTGCTAATGAGTATTTTCTCAATAGTTTTAATTCGATAGTTTCAAACCATCCAAAGGGCAGTGATTGCATGCTTTAGGCAATGAAAAATGTCAAGAACATTTTAAAAATTGTTTCATTGGTGTTGCTACAGGCTGTCATCACACCATCTTAATACTTCTCTTTAAAAATTCACTCATAAAGCTTCCTAACATTAAATTGCTAGAAATAGCGTGTGTAACAGCAACAATAATGTTGTCATACATTGAGGTGCAATGTCACAGCTCACAACATAGTACCGATAGCCCTAGACCACTTTTCTAGTTAGCAAAGTGGGACGTACCCAGCCACGGAGGACCATTCTAAAGAAGCTGGAAGAAGTTCTAGAAGACACAGTGGCTGTTGACACAGAAGAGAAGAGGCCAAAATGGGTTCCTAGAGGAAGTTTCAATGTCACTGATATATCTCAAAAATCATAGAGTTAGACAGAGGAATCTGGAAATAGACCAGACATTTGATGTCTGATACAAAGGATCAGAAAAAGAAAAAAAAAACTATGGAATAAATCTGCAGACATGAGATTCAGTGCTGTGGAAACTTTTAGTCAAATATTCCCAGTTTCTTCTACATCAGTACTCTGGGATTCTCTCCCTGTTAATTTTTCTTACACTTCATCTGTAGAAAATGGTTCCTTACTCTGGTGTTTCATCAGTAGCAACAGAAATATTTAAGGAAGGCTATGCATACTCTGTGAGAGTTGCTGAAACACATACTCCCAGTTTTAAGCTTCCAATATTCAATGTAGTAAATCTGTGATTTGATTTTGTATTTTTCTTTCTAATACAAGAATCCTCTGATGATTGTGATGGTTGTAGTCTGAAGAACCGTCCTGACAGTTTTAGTTCATTCATCATTTCATGAGAAACTTTTTATTGAAAAAGCAAAGATTTTAAAGCCATAGAAGGTGACTAATAGGCCTTAAACTGTTCTTTTTAAATCTGGAATTGTACAGATATGGTGGCACACGCCTTTAATCCCCAGCACTCAGGAGGCAGAGGCAGGTGGATCTCTGCTTGTTTGAGGCCTGCCTGGTCTACAGAGTGAATTCCAGGAGAGTCAGAGCTACATAGTAAGACCCTGTCTCAAAAAGAAAAAAGAAACAAACAAACAAAGGAAGGAAGAAAGAAAGGAAGAAAAGAAAAAATCTTGAAATTGTATTAAGTTCTCAAATAACTTGAGGAAAACTGATATATATGTATAAATATGTACATATATGTATATATGTGTATATATTTTTTCAACTGTACATCCAGACTTTGGGAGATATACTACACTTTAGATAAAAACAAGTTCTTCTGCATTGTCTTTAAGATTCTTTTATGTAGGATCAAATGATAGGCTAGTAAATTTTTTACTAAGTAGTTGTATTTATTGTAAGTGGGTATTCTCAAATAATTTATTTTTTATTGGTAAGTTATAAAATAGCAAGTGATATGTATTTGTCTACTTATAGTTAGTCCTTGTGTTAAAATACTTTCAAATACTTGTTCAGTTAATTCCTGAAGGCTTTTTATGTTATAAAATAATATAATTTTGTCTCTACCTCATAACAAATTTTTCCTGAAAGAATGAAATCATGTTCTAGTTCCCCCTTTTATGGCACAGGCTAATATACCACCACAGTGTCAAGCTGAAGTAACAGCAGACATCATTCTCTTGACCCGTTGGCAACACCATTAGAGTTACTAATGGTTTGCTTTTTGTAGGACTCTATATTTCTTTATTTCTTTATATTTTTTCTGAGATAGTGTCTCACTATGTGGTTCTTACTGTCCTAGCACTCACTATATAAACCAGGCTGGCCTCAAATTCACAGAGATCCACCATCCTTTGCCTCCCATGTTCTGGGATTAAAGGCATGCACCACAGTGCCTGCCTAAAGACTCTATATTTCACTAAAAGTGATGTTTACTTCCTGGTTTAAAAACAGATGAATGATCTGTGCAGTTGTGGTTCACTGCTTTAATCCCAGCACTCTGGAGGCAGAGGCAGTTGGATCTCTGAGTCTAAGAACAACTTGGTCTACAAAGTGAGTTCCAGACCAGGCAGGACTACACAGAAAAACCATGTCATAAAAAACAAAAAGTAATAATAGATATAAATAACTGTGTTAACTACTGGCAAATGTTTTAAAGATTTTTTTTGTTTAGAGAGAGAGAGAGTGTTTCATTGTGTAGTTCTGGTTGGCCTGGGACTCAGTAGCATAGACCAGGTGGCCTCACACTCAGAGAGTATGCCTGCTTCTGTCTCCTGAGTTCTAGGATTAACGGTGTATACCACCATACCTGGCAAAGAATCAGGTGAAACATCATTTTTTAAGATTATTTTTATTATTTTTAATCATGTGTATGTGTGTTTGTGTGCATGTGGGTATGTGCATGTAACTCTAGATCCCTCAGAAGACAGAGGTATCAAGAGGTGGAGTTGCAAAGCTGTGAGCCACCTGATGTGGGTTCTAGGAACAAAACTTGGGTCCCCTAGAAGAGCAGAAAGTGCTCGTAAACACTAAACTATCTCTTTGTCCCTACTTCAATTTTTTATGAAGCCTCCCTCCCTTGCAAGAGGTAGTTTCCTGGTACTTGGTTAACACTGAACCAGTATCGCTTTTCTTTCTATTTTCTTTTTTCTTCTTTTTCATGTGCATAGGCATGTTCACAGATATGGGGATACATATGCATGTGTGTGACATTTTGAGGCCTGAAATTAATATTGGGAATCTTCCTCCATC
Organism: Peromyscus aztecus; assembly: GCA_902168405.1. NCBI lineage: Eukaryota > Metazoa > Chordata > Mammalia > Rodentia > Cricetidae > Peromyscus > Peromyscus aztecus. The sequence goes on from CABHPQ010168692.1 coordinate 34,144, forward strand.
ACTCTCCTACCTTATTCATTGTGGCAGGAACTCTCAGTCAAACCCAGCACTCACTAACATGGCTAGTCTCTCTAGCCAGCTTGCTCTGAGAATTCCTGTCGCTGTCCCTGTCCCTGTCTCATTCCGAGGCTGGCAGTACAGGTGAGCTGCCACACCCACCCAGCATTAACCTGAGATCTAGGGATCTGATTCTTTGATCCTTTGGCTTGCATAGCAGCCAGTTTAGCCATTGAGCCATCTCCAATGCCCCCTTTCATTTTAGTAATGCTACATTCTCCTTTTAATACAAATAAACTAACTTTGGGGTTTAATTATTTGTTCTATGAATTCATTAAATTTTATTTTTATACTTAATATTTTCCAGATAAATTTGATTGAGATGTTTATCATAATTGCTTATTTCATTCCTTTTTTAAATTACTTAAATTTTATTTTGTGTGTGTGTGTGTGTGAGTGTTTTGCCTGCATGTATGTCTATGCACCATGTGCATGCCTGGTGCCCTGGGATGCCAGAAGTAGGTGTCCTAGGATTGGGGTTACAGAAGATTGTAAGCTAACATGCGGGTGCTGAGAATGAAACCCAGGTCCTATAGAACAGTGACTCTCAAACTATGGGTCATGACCCCTTTGGGGGTTTGAATGACCCTTTCACAGGAATTGCCAAAAGCCAACAAAAAAACCCACAGATATTCACATTATGATTCAATAACAGTAGCAAAATTACAGTTATAAAGCAGCAACAAAAATAATTTTATGGTTAGGGGTTGCCACAATATAAGGAACTGCAGTATTGGGAAAGTTAAGAACCAATGTTCTTAAAGAGCAACCCCTCTCTCGGGCCCCTTCATAATCGCTTTCATGATAAATGTGTGTGCTAGTTACTTTTTAATCACTGTGACCTAACATCTGAGAAAACAACTTAAGAGTAGAAGGAACGTAATTTCAGACCATGGTTGTACATGATTGTTATTTATGGAGAGGGCATCATGATGGAAGGACATGTAGAGAGGAGGGGAGCACTTCACCTTAGGTGTGACAAGAAGCAGGGACAAAGAGGAAGGGCCCAAGGACAAGAAATATCTCCAAAGCTGACAACATGCTGCCAAGAATTAAGAGTCTATTAATTGCGCTGCCCAAGAGTCTATGCAGCTATGAGCCTGTCAATGAGCTCACCCACTGATGAAGTCTGTGGCCTCATGATCCATCCAACTCTAAACCATACCACCAGCTGCATCCTTAGCCAACTACACATGATCTTTTGGACGAGACATATCAAATCCAAACCATAACAGTGGGCTCTCATATGAGTTATTGTTGACTGAAAAAATTACTAAAATGCCCATTATGAATTTATGTTCCCAAATATTGATAAAGAAGGTTGTTGTAGAATTGTTTTCCTAATTGTAATAGCCATCAATGGAAATAAGACTTCTTTGGGAAAGAGGACATGACAATATAATGCATAAGATAAAACTTTCTAACATGTCAACAAAACATTCAAGAGAGATTTATTTTATCTCCAATTGTAAGAGCTCCATAATCTGTATTTGGAAAGACATGAACTCAGAATAACAAAGAAGACACGGTGAGGATTGCGGGTGGAGTGGTATTAGTAATTTCTCCTTAATGGGAATTGTGAGCTTTTATGTAAAACATGGGTCATGAGGAAGCTGTATTGACTATGAAGAAAGATGCCTAGTTTAGAGGCCTCGTAACCTAACCAAGTCAGCATCTCTTAATAATTCTAGAATCATAGATTTTAAGGGTCCCTCATGAAAATCTAAGTAGCAAGGCTCACTGCAAGCTCAGAGACATGTTTTTAACCTTCTTCCAATCCACATGACATCTACAACTCAAGGATCCTCTTATTACAATCCATGTTCTCTGGAAGCATGGATAGTGCTCTACCTTCATCACATTTCTAGAAGTAAAGAGCTATAGACTAACAGAAACTCAAGTATGAATTTCCTTAAACACATGTATCCTCTAATTTTTGCATATACTATTGTAATATTTATTATTCTATGTAATTTTCAACCTTAATTCTTATTTTAATCCTTCCTTCATATTTTCACAGGTAAAATATGGAAACTATGCTTTTGTATGGGATGCAGCTGTATTGGAATATGTGGCTATCAATGACCCAGACTGCTCCTTCTACACCGTTGGGAATACTGTTGCTGACCGGGGGTATGGGATCGCACTGCAGCATGGCAGCCCCTACCGAGATGTCTTTTCACAAAGGTAAGGCTATTAAATGGTCTAAATAAAAAAGGAGGGAATTTAGACTTTAAAAATATACTTGGCTACACTGTCCGGTGCATCACATTTTTCTTTCTGTTACAAAAATCATTATATGAAAACAGTTCCTAGAAGTGGCTGTCTTACAAGAAATGTCTTGTCTAAAACGTGTTCTATTTCTCCATAAATAAGAGGAAAGTATTGTTGTTTATAACTTCTTTTACTCTCCAAAATTGTATGTGCCAAATAGAGTAGATGTGCTGCAAATTATGATGGAAGCTAAGCAGTCTAGTCTACATTTAAGGAAGGGAACAGCATAGAGTTGTGGAAATTAACTTATTTCTAAGGACATTAAAGCACAAAATGTACTTCGGGACCAAATTAGAATACTACTTTGCATATATATACATATATATAATATGGGATATTTCCATTGGAATTTTATGAAGGAAATGGTAAATACTTTAGAATCCTCCATCTGGTATTAAAGTGTATGTGAGATGATTGTCGTGGAACACAGAGAAAAACTTATAAAGATAATACACCCACCTTCAATCTAGAATGTTGTGTGACAGGAAATTGTTTAAGAAAGAAAGTTTGGCAATATTTTTAGATTAATAATTTCTATCAGAGAGAATCACAGCATCTCATTCTATTTACAAGACAAACTTTGACTTAAGAGGGGGGTCACGATTTTCTAGGTAGAGATATTGGCTATGTGACATTAATTGTACCCTTTATTACTTGATACTCACTAGAAGATAATGCCATATCAGAAAAGCACTTGGGTTCAGACAGCAAGCACTAAGCATAAATCTCAGATGTGTTTCTTCAAACTGGAAAATAGCAAAAGGGCAGTAAATTCAGAGGACAGAGGTCTGCAAAGCACCCATCTGTAACTATGTCATAGCTCTTCTATTGAGTAACCATAGAAAAGCTAGACCTTTCTCCTCTGAAAAATGAGAAAGACTGAGTCTAATGATCTGTATTAGTCAGTTGTTTTAGAAATGAAAACAAACTCCAAAGTTTCTATTCCTGAACCATGAGGGCTGCTGCTCTGAGCTGGGAGTCACCTAAAGATCTACTTTCTGTTCAGCTCCCAGTTGTACAGCCCAGGTTAGCAAAGCATCCTAGTCTTGCTTAGCCTGTTCTCATTGCAAAAGAGAGTACCAGGCACTTGCTTTCTTGCCTCACCTCTTTCTTAGATGCAGCACACATCTACTCATACCCCATTGATCAGGTTCAAAGTCAATGGAGTGGGCCAGTGTACTCCTCCTAAAAGGAAGGGGCATACAGTTACAAACAATTATCTAATATTCCATCAATACCTTCTTGTTCTACATAAATAAGACAAACACAAAATGCATATAGTTGAAAAGCAAAAAAATTAAGGTTGAAATAATGATTAATCAATCAAAACACATTTATTGATGAGCAGATTCTAAAAGGAACAAGCTGAAAAAAATCAATAATACCACAGGGAAACTGAATACAATATACTTGCAGCTTAGTTGGAAATCCAAAAACCTATTCACATGAAATAATAACAACTTAGACATTTCTGTAAATGTGCATAATGTGCATTGACACATACATCTACATGCAGAATACCAATTCTACTTATGTATTTAGTGTTACATTGTCTGGTTGAGATGTGAAAAGAACTGAAGAGAATACTATATCGAATTAAGCAATGGGAAAATGATTAATAGCTCTACAGAGAATGTGAGCCTTGAACTTGATATCCAAAAGATTAGCTGAGAACAGTTAGATTGAAAGGAAATGGATAATTCATAACAAAATAATAGAAATCACAAGAAAGAATCAACAACAGCAGAATGGATTGAGAAACAATAAGGAAATTCATGTCTAAAAGAACACTTGAAATTTATATAATAGGCCATGAGCAGTACAAAAGCCTTTTGTCAGTTCTGGAGCCCGTGAATGAGATAGCAAATCTGGCATGAGAGGAAAGGCTATCCCCATCTAATGTGAAGGATGGGATTGAATTGGGAAATACAAGAACAAACATGGTATCCCAAGGCAGTCAAGGTCTGATCTAACTGGCCAAAGAGAACAAGGACAGAGGAAAGAGAAAACCTGCTTCTGAGAAATGAGGGCATTGTTCATTTTCACGTGAGGCTGGAAAGAGTGTTCAAGTGAAATGCAATGTGGTTCCCTGACGAAGGACCAGCAGAGAAGTCCAGTGAGGGCATGATGTCAGCTGAGATAGGGTTATTGATGATTCATTATGGTTAACTGACTTTCATGCCACTCTAGATGTTCTTAGCTGTAAGATCTTATTTCTTAGTCTTTTATGCAAAAAAAAATGCAGTAAAATGAAAGCAATCAGAGATATATTAAGTTAATCATACCAAGCACTTGTTTCATAGCGTCTCTGGAGCCCTTCCTTTATCAGAGATTTTAATTCTGAAGAAACATACTCCAATGAACTCCTAAAATGCAATATTAAGCATTGGGCATTGTTTCTCTCTGTTAAGGCTGAATTATCAATATGGAAAGCTGGGAATTGTCCCTTTCTATGTAGTTCCTTAATATCAGCTGCCTGCATTCTGATTCCTTGTACATCTGGAGGAAGGTGGAGCCAGGATTGGAATATGACTGGACAGCCAAGCATGTGTCAGCTCATTTCTTTAAATACAGGTGCAACATTAATTTCTTCCCCAGAATCTCTGCCTGGAATCAGAATATATTTGCAACCATTCCCTTTTGTTATCACTATTAAGGAAATGGGATCATTTTATTAACTGCTTTTAAAAGTTGTAAAGGACACCAAAGGTAACCACTGTCAACACTGGTGACTCTTATCTGCAGCTTTGATGAATCAGCTCATCCCAAGCACTGATTAGACCAGATCATTGAAAGCTGCTGTGGTGGTTTTCAGTGAAAATGAGAATACTCTGATGGATAATTTCAAAGTCAATTTTCATTATTTTTCAGATGACTTTGTGTCTGTATCAGAGTAATATAATATATATTGAATATCAGCTCTAGAATAAAAATATGTGTTGATAGAGTAACTATTTGTATTATCTTCTATTTGTCAAGTTTTTCAAATGCTTGTGTAGTTATGGAGATGACATGCAATCACAGGCAATGTTGCACAATTGCTTGTCACAGATTTGTATGTAAGCACAGGGCTATAAGTGCTTACGCTGAGTTGATACCAAGGCCAGGGTGAGCTCAGAAGACATGGGCTGTACTGATAAACTCATTTTTGTAATCATGTGTGAGGAGATGACTTTAAAACCAGCAATGCTATCATATACACTTTTTTACCACAGAATGTTATACAATTTTTATTTCCTTAGTCTGACCAAAAATAGGTAATCAGCCAGCAGAAGTTTAAAATCTTAATACAACTCCTAGTTCAGGTACAGAATTCACTGCAAACATTGCCCATCACAGTAATACTTAGGCTTGTCTTTTGAGATATACAAGGACTTTTATTTTCTTCTACCAGCTTACCTACTTTGTGCATACCAAAGAAACAAAAACCTTCTCACAAATTCCATGGAAATTGTGTGTGTGTGTGTGTGTGTGTGTGTGTGTGTGTGTGTGTGTGCGTGCATGTGCGTGTGCGTGCGCATGCGCGCGCGCGTTGTTGACACTTTGTGTGTTGTTAGCACTTACTGCTTCTTAGCTATTTGTTTATCTAATATTTTATGCAGCCTTTTAAACAGTAGTTGTTAGTAAGTTAGTAAATTTTGAAAAAAGAAAATTATAATTAGTCAAATATTTCACTAACATGTTTAAGAAAAATGTAATTTTTAGATTGATCTCTTTGAAGTGTTAAATTAACTGCACAGCTAAACTCAGAATCTTAACTGTTCAAAAGCCTAAAATGATATCCCTTCATATATATGGATGTGTACATGTGCATGTGTGTGTATATTCACATATATATGTATATTTAGGAAGTTCATATGTATGCTAACGGTTCTCAAAGCTTAGGTGCTATCAAGAAAACTTAACTCCTGAGTCTAATGTTATTGTTAATGAAGAAGAGCCATGGCTTAACTATTGGCTTCTGTGTCTGAAACCCTGACTAAGGATGAATGCATGATTCCTGACTTACACAGAAACAACACTGTCTTCTAAGACAGTAGTTGACATTCGGGAAAGACTTACTGAGTGAAAGTTACTGTATATGATAAGGTCCCTGTCTGTGTTAAGTAACAATCCCAACATAAGCTTCTAAACACTTCACATTTGAGAAAACTTATTCAAAGATTTACAGTTTTCCAAAGTCACAAAGCTGGGTGGGAGAGATGTCCTCTGAACGCATGCTAATGCATTGACAGCCTATATCACATGTAGCTGTGCTGAATGCAACTAACCAATCTACAAAGTTAGTAAAGACTAGCCATGATCAGAACTGTGCTTTTATTACTAGTGAATTTAATATATATTGATGTGTGTTCAGTTTATGTGTGCTATGCATTAATATACGTGTGTATGGACACATGAATCTGCGCTTACATATGGAGACCATCAGGTGTCCTACTCTATCACTCTTAGATGGTAGTTCTGTCTCTAATCTCTTGAGAAATCTCCAATCTGGTTTCCATAATGACTATTTCGATTTCTACCAACAGTGGAAGCGTTGCCTTTCCCCACGCCCTCACTAGTACCTTCTAATCTTTGCACCATTTTTATATTAAATGTTCTTCCTGTACCATATATTTTCATGATGATTAGTGATGTTGATTTTTTCTTATACTTGTTATCCCTTGTCACCTTTTTAAGATGTTTATCTTGACTTACTGTACATTTTAATATTTTTTTAGTATTGAATTTTAGGTGTGCTTTATATATTCGAAATATTTGCCCCTTGCCAAACATATAGGCTTATGTTCCAAGCATCATTTATGGGCTGCGGTTTCTGGCTGTTATTCTTTTCTGGAGACAAAACAGAGATTGATATTGACCAAGTTGCTATCTTCCTAGAGTTTTTATTACAATAGAAAGCCAGAGAGGGGGAGCTTACATTAAGTAATGAAGCAGCGTAATACTGGAAATGTACTGTGAAGAAAATATTATGAGATTAGAGAATAGTGACAGATCTGTATACAGGTGGGCCAGAAGACTGCTTCAAGGAGGCAGCATCTGGTCAGAATCTGAAACACGAAACTTGAGGAAACCGTGTTTAATGCGTAAGAAATGTGTGTAAAAGTCATTCCCTGGGAGCAAGTTTAGAGAGGTCAAGGAAAGCAGGGAGTGAGCAGACAGGAGAGGGATGGGCAGAGAGAGTAAAGCATTGGACGGAGCCGTATATTAAGTGCTGCTGGAGAACCACAGTAAAGAGTTTAGAGTCTTCTCGTCTAAGAAAAGTGAGCTGCAGATATTACAGAGGCAAGAGACCTGCTGAAAAGCAAATGCTATAAGAGGAGGCGCGACAGAGGAGGGTGTGAGGAGAGCGAGCCCAGGGAAACCAGCAAAAGCCAGTGCAGTGGTCCAGGGATCCTGCATCACGGACGCAATAGGGTCTGGTCTGACACACCCATGAACCCGATGGGGCTGGAAAAGAGCTGGTCTGTGAAAGGTAAGCCAGAAGGGGCATAAAAGTGACCCAAGGCAAGTCAAGAAGCAAGCAGGATAGAGACCTCAGCCTTGAGTTTGGTAAACTTAAGGTTTTTATTTGTAAGACTGGTTAAAGGTGAAGGGCTTTGGCCTGAGGGGTCTACAAACTATTTTAGCAGTCATGAGAAGAGAATGCTTAAACGAAATGAATGGGATGAATGGGAAGAGAATGAGCAGAAAAGATACGGCCCTGGGTAGTTTCTAAATTCTAGCAATGAAAATTACAAAACGACAAGCTTTTGATTATAAAAAAGGAAACTCCAAATGAAATATTCCTATGGAAAGGATCATTTCACAAAACAGAAATCTGGATGTAAACATGGTGTGTTGACACACATCTATAACCTACGTACTTCAGAAGCTGACACAGGAGGATGGTGAGTTTAACACCAGCTTGGGTTACACAATGAAACCCTGTCTTCAGCCAAATAACTGAAATCTGGGGTTTTAATGGATCAACAGAACCATGCTAAGTAGTATGCTCTGTTCCACCTCTCTAAACATCCCCCCTTGTAGAGGCAGGGCCAGCCTGCTCTATGATCAAAGGATGCTAACAGGAGCAACAAGAGGAACAAGCTTCATGTGCTTCTCATTCAGAAAAGAAAGAAACCTATCTTTTCAATGTAACTGAGGTTCTGTCTCCTCTGCATAGAGAGTTCATCTGAGGCCATATTTATCCCAGCCTGAGCTATGTGCGGTAGAATCCACACTAGTGTCTTAGATGACCTGGTGAATGGAAAAGGCGACTGTACTATCCCCTACCACAAATCTGAAGGAAAGCTGACAGATGAGAATACAGAGAGAAAGAATCATGGCCCATACCTGAGCAGCTATCACTCACCACACACTTTTGCCAGCCACTCCTCGAAAGTTCTCACACTAACTACCCCCCCCCCTTGTCCTCAGAACACCCGTAGTTAGGTGCTATTGGCATCCCATTTTATAGTCAAGGAATCTGACAAAGTAACAGCTCTGATGAAAGTTAAATTATAGTTAATAAGTAGCTGGGATTTGAACCTAGAGGAATCTAACTCCAGAGGTCATGTCCTTCACCAGTTTTGTCTGGAGTGTGAAAGGAGGAGGAGGAAAGACTCCCTGTGCTCACCTGTGAGACTGTAAATAGGATCACAGGAGGAGACAGGATGAAGAGAAAGTGAGAAGATGACTTTACATGCATTGAATCTGTAGTGACATCTAGATGTCTGTCTGAAAACCAATAATGTATGAGATAGGAGGTTGGGTGGGATGAATAAAGGGGATACATTTAGGATACAGCTGTACAAAGTAAGAAAACCATCAGGACACAGTACATTGAAAGAATGAAGTCCTGGATCTGACCTTAAACAAGAAAAAGGAAGAGGCTAAAACACTGCCTTTAGAATGAGTGAAGACAGCCAACTGTGAAATCTTACATCCCTGAGCTGTGTGAGTATTTTATGGCTGTTTTGTTTAAATGAAGCTTGTGGCCCTCTGCTTGGTCCCTCACCGCAGCACTTGTCAACCTTTAAGCAAGTGTCAGGGCACCTGGGGGACCTGACAAAACAATCATGTGTGCCCTCCAGCCCTGGCATTTCTGATTCTGGAGTGTGCATAATTTTCATTTCTACCATGTTCCAGTTACTGCTGCTAACACAGTCACGCTGAGAACTGTTACTTTAACACATGGTCGTTGAGTTTCTTGTTCTTTCCTATTATTCTTTCTAATTTATCTCTTTTACTGCTTCGCCTCTTCGCTGTGAGATAATTCATTAATTTTTGAAATACTTTTATGTGTAAATTCAGTCATGTGTTGGTGACTCCAACCTTCTGTTACCTCATCTAAATGTGTGGTATCATTATTGTGTGTAGTCAATTAGGAAACCTTCTGTGATGGTGCCTGCAGGAATCCTAGCATTTAGAGGCTGAGACAAAAGAATTATGATATAAGGCTAGCCTGGGCTATATAACAAAACCCTGCCTCAATAGGAAATAAAGAAACATAATACAGAATGAAAGCATAGCTAAGGAAACTGGAGAAAATCAGGGATTATTCATATGGAGTCATTAAAAAAGTTACACACCAGTTTGAAGCTGTCATTTCTGATTAATATCTACTTTAGTTACCCTTCTTTAATTTCTTCTACTGCATCAACCATGAAGTCATCTTCACCAATCAAAAGTCACCTTTCATGTGGCCTATTTTGGCCATCTGGCATTGCCTTTTGAATTTTTCCCGGTTGCTGCTGTTGCCCCCATGGGTTGCCCAGGAATCCCCATTGACCAGCTAGAGTCTCTGGAACTCAAGCTAGACATCAGAACAGTTGCTTTCCATCACAGCCTTCACTGTCGACATTAATTGGTGCTAGGTTCTCCCCTCAGCCCACCACATGTTTGTCCATGGTCCTTGTCACAGTAACTTGTCCTGTCTATCATTATTTTTTTTTTAGTTTTTTTTTTTTGTTTTTTATTTTATTTTATTTTATTTTACAATACCATTCAGTTCTACATATCAGCCACGGATTCCCTTGTTCTCCCCCCTCCCGCCTCCCTCCCCTTCCCCCCAGCCCACCCCCCATTCCCACCTCCTCCAGGGCAAAGCCTCCTATTAATATAATCCCTTGAAAGTAAAAATACTACCAACTGCAGTCACTTAAATCTCACCTGGTTTTCACAGAGGGAGAAGAAAACCTCACAATGATAGTTTCTGTTGTTCAAAGAAGGAAATTAAATCTCATATACCCCAAGGGTCAACCCTAGCGTTTCCCATCTGCATCATATAAAAAAATCTAGTGAGTCCCTGTGAACTTAAACTAAAGTAGTGATACTTTGTCATGTGTTTTAAAGCCATCTTTATTACACCACTGCAAAGAGACAAAGCTCAAAAAGGAAAGACCATCGTCTGACCTGGGAGAGATCAGATGACACATAATTCTAGATTTCCTTAGAAATATTATTTTTTAATATTTCTTTCTATCCATAGATTTGTAGCCATCAGTACAGTAGAGACTCAGTCTTCAAAACTGTATGTTTAGAATGTAAGTAGGTAGGAAGTATTAAATCAGGCATCATGAAGATAAGGAGAGAAAGATGTACAAAGGATCTACAAGGTACCCCCCCCCCCCTCTCCTGCAGTCTTCATTGGCCTTTCTATTGCAGTGATAAAATAACAAGGTCAAAAGTAAAGGGATTATTTCACTTTACAGGACAACATCACAGGCCATCACTTGCGGTGGGATAATGCTCTTGTACACTGTGAAGATTTGTCACTTTTAGTTTAATAAAATGCTGATTGGCCAGTAGCCAGCCAGGAAGTGTAGGCAGGGCAACCAGACTAGGAGAATTCTGAGAAGAGGAAGGGCGGAGTCAGGAGTCACCAGCCAGACATGCAAGGAAGCAAGATGAGAATGCCATATAGAGAAAAGGTACCAAGCCATGCGACTAAACATAGATAAGAATTATGGGTTAATTTAAATGTAAGAGCTAGATATAATAAGCCTGAGCTACCAGCTGAGTATTTATAAGTTATATTAAGCCTCTGAATCAATTATTTGGGAAGTGGCTGCTGGGTATTTGGGGACAGACAGGCAGGAGAAAAACTTCCACCTACAATCACTGACTGAAGTCAGGGCAGGATCTCAAACAGTGTGGATACCTGGATGCAAGAGCTAAGGCAGAAGCCATAGAGGAGTGCTGTTTATTGGCTTGTTGCCCATGGCTTACTCTGCCTGCTTTCTTATAGCACCCAGGACCATTAGTACAGGAGTAGCTCTTCCCACAGTGAGCTGTTCTCCTACCCTACCCCCTCATCAATCATCAACCAAGAAAATGCACCACAGACTTGCCAACAAGCTTACTCACAGGTCAGCATAGTAGGAGAAATTTTCTCAGTTGAAGCTCCCTCTTCCCAAATGACCTGGCTTGTGTCAAGTTGACATAAAACTAGCCAGCATACCTGCTAACTGTTTCCTGAGGCACTGTGAGATGCTTAGGGCTGATTTGTGCCTCAAAGCCTTGATTTCACACCACACACTGCCTCCGGCTAACTCTTGCCTTACTACCTGCCTCAGCTTAGATAGCCTGTCTACATGGCAAAAATCTGCTCACACACTGCTAACTTCTAAAGCCCTTCCACATGCAGATATCAGCCCTAAGGGAACAGTCACCAGTCCATCGTGAAGGGGCTGGGGATGAGGACAAAGAAGTCTGATGTTAACTCAGTGAACTCAATTTAAAGAGCTGCCATTTGTTCTGAGATTATATATTTTTATACTAGGAGAATGCAACGCCCTTCCATTTAGGATGGAAGCATAGTTTTGTTTTGCTTTGTTTTGTTTTGAATCCTGACAAAAATTAAAATTGAGCAATCTCTGTCAAGGCTTCCTCTTTCCTCCCTGTAAATTAAAGGTCTTAAAGCCTACATATCCCTTTCCTTTGCTATGGAGGGCTAGAGGTGTGGGGAGGGATAATGAATGCATAAGCAGCTCATGCAGGAGCCTCCCCTTGGCTTCCTTTTTCAAGCAGATCAGTGCTGGGACTAGTGAGTGGCATGCACTCTATTTCCTAAGCCAATGCTGCTGACTGCCTCTCAGATTCCTTACATTTAAAAGAAAAGCCCTTTGGGATGGTTTATGCAGAATTCTATGTCCTACTTTTAAATCTAAGAACTTTTTGACCTTCAATGCATGTATAAAATTGTAAAAAATAAATGAGAAAAGTGGCTTGTTCAAAGAAAAGCATTAAAAAAAAGCTTCAAGCAAAGCTTTTCTGTGTTATCATTGATTAAAATAAAAGGAGAACAAACTGAAAACTTAAATGGGTCGTCCCTTGAAACCTTTTATACACATGCTACAAAATTTTCCCCATTATGAAACAAAGGTTTGTAGAGCTAGCAAGCTGAATACAAAATGACCAGATTCAGTTTTATTCAGATGTGAAGGTGACCATTTTAGGTCTAAAATAGCCATTGTGACCATCATCTGTAAAATCATTCACTGAAAACTGGCTACCTTTAGGGTACAGATTCTGCACAATCTCCCAAAAGATGGTGAAGAAATTCCTTCTGGAAAAATTTAAATAATGAGCCATTACATCCCACCTTCAGAGCCTCTAGCATCTTCTGCCAACAGTGAAAATCCATCTTAACCCTGACAGTCGACAGCCAAATCATGTGTTCCCACAGGTTAGAGTGTTCCCTTTCTTTATCACCAGAGATGGCCTGGTGTATACAACCAGTTTCACAGGCAGCACAGAGGAGTTGTTCTTTTGAGAACACAGGACTTAAGTCTCAGGGCTGCCAGATTGCACAGGGGGGAGTTCTAAAAGGATGTCATTACTCCATGGAGCTCACACAGTACAGGAAAGATAGGTCCCATGATGAGCACCAGCAAAGAGCACCTTTGGGCTCCCAAGCTCTCCTTGGGAGCTACTGTCCTTACAATTTAAAACTCATGCAGCTCTGTTAGCAGAGTGTTTACTGTGGGACTTCTCGCCACCTGGACATTGCCATCTGTGTGAGTATACTGTGATGCTTCCCATTAGAGGACTAACATAGAAAATAACTTGAGGACATATAAAAGTTCTGAAAACACCCTAAAGAGAAAACACAGACTTGTTTCCAGCAAAGGGAACATGACCGGAGGCATTCTGTTTAGAGACCTCCACCCAGCCAAAACTGGGATTTGAGGATTTGATAAAGAAATTAACTTCAGAATGAGCCCCAAATGATGCAAAGTTGGGTTTATTAAAAATAGAAAATGGCTGCAAGAAAAAAAAAGTAAAGCCTGTCTTATACGACAAGTGTGGCCTTCTGTGAGGGAGTGACAGTTAGGTTTCTTTGCGATGAGTATAGGATCTTGGTGGCTCTCAAGTATGCACTGACCACATACTAAGTGCTGGATATTCAGGGTGGGCAATGGATTTACAATATAACCCAGCCTCCAAGTCACTTACTATTTATCGAACAAGTCAGTGAATGACTTTCTTCTCATCTGGTGTGTGGAAATCCGGGTTTGTATAAGTGTTGGCAAGATTTCCTTGGTGAATTGGGGCTGAAAAGATAATCCAACAATAACTGAAGGTGGAGAACATTGAATCAAAATGTGGAAGGCTTAGCCCGAGTTCTTCAGAATGTGACTGTATGGTAAAGAAGTAACTGAAGTTAAACAAAGTCAGCAAATTGTACCCTATCCAATATGACTGATGTCCCTTAAGAAAAGAAAATGAGCGCATGCCTTTAATCCCAGCACTTGGGAGGCAGAACCAGGCGGATCTCTGTGAGTTCGAGGCTAGCCTGGTCTACGGAGCAAGATCCAGGACAGGCACCAAAACTACACAGAGAAACCCTGTCTCAAAACAAAACAAAACAAAACAAAAACAAAAAATGAGAGCACAGACTTGCAGAGGGCCAAAAGAGGTGAATCCCAGAAC